>JAAGNO010029291.1:0-17447 GCA_033439905.1 Ceryle rudis
ATTATATTATTTATATGGTTGCTAGCAAAATATTCACTAAAACAATGTTGGTGGAAAGTTTTGGGAAAACACTGCTTTATTGGCAGGGCACTGCTTGGGGTCTGATGTAGAAGAGTAAAAGACTGGCCACTCCTGTCTTTTGAAAGTCTGGGAGGTTTTCCACTTGGCTTAAGAGCAGTTATCTTCCCTCAGGTGGTCAAAGTCAGCTAGTTACATTTTTGCTCCCTTCTGATTCCATCCATCTTGTTACTGCATTCTTCCTGCTGGATCCCACAGCTCTTTGTTTTGGGATGGGGGCTGTTTGTTTCACAGGCAAAGTAACAGAACAAAATAGTCGTTGGGATACAGTGGCTGCATTTCAGATCACAATGGAACAAGTGAATACTAACAATCAGTAGAGATGTTGTTCAAATAACTATTTATCCACAACGCCTGTTTTTTTATCGCCTGATTTCTCACCTGTCTTCTGTGATGTTTTCAAGGAACAAATGAGCCTCTGTTTAGGTGAATGCTGTAAAGAAGAGTGTGAAAGAAACATTTGTATTGAAGCAGAGCCAATGATATGTGTCATGACAAAGCTCAAAACGATGCTTCTGTGTGTTCTTCAGTGCCATCTACCGGCACAATGACCCACTGGAGATTTATAGACCAAGTACATTCTCATAATAGGCAGCAATTCACAAACGTTTGTTTCTTTTTTGTTTTAGGAGCAAGGCAAGATTGGTGTAGTCTTCAATATTGGCACAGTGGACATCTCTATTAAAGAGGAAAGTACACCTGTAAATGATGGCAAATACCATGTGGTACGCTTTACCAGGAATGGTGGCAATGCCACACTTCAGGTTGACAGCTGGCCAGTGAATGAACACTACCCAACAGGTACATACTTTTTTCTCTTTGTTTTGGTGTATCTGTAACGTAAACTAATGTTTAATGACAACTGGTTGCTATATAAATCTTTGTTGCTTTATAAGAAAACACATAACAAAAAATTTCTTTACTGTGAGGGTGACAGAGAACTGGAACAGGCTGCCCAGAGAGGTTCTGGAGTCTCCTTCTCTAGAGATATTCAAAACCCATCTGGACACTGTCCTACGCAACCTGCTCTAGGTGAGCCTGCTTTTATCAGAGGAGTTGGGCTAAATGGTCTCCTGAGGTCCCTTCCAACCCCTACTATTCTGTGATTCTGTGATTCATCTCAACAATGAATTGACCAGCCAGGTTGTGTCTGTTGGAAAACAAAGTAATGGTCCTTTATACTACAACAAGCATGCTAACTGTATGGTAGGATGCACATAGGTCTTGCTGTTTCAGAGGTCTCTAAATGAATCCTGGTTCTGCAGAGAGTTGCAAACTGATTCAGCAACAAACTTGGTTTTGCTACTTGTGATATTTTCTAGATATCTGAGGGAGAAAAGATTTGAACAGATCTTCCAACAAGGAGAGGTGATTCTAGCCACAGACAGGATACTGTCCGTATAGATGTAGAGCTGACATGTAAGGAATATGAAAGATTATGCTGCAAGTATTTGAACAGATTGTATTCTTGTGTCATAATTTTTCATCATCTGAATTCCACTCTCTCTTTTAGGTTTGCAGATGCAAATGTTGACACACAATCTAGTCAAAGCTGCCTATTCTTAGTTGACTTCATGTTAAAATGCAGTGGAACAATTCAGTATCTCTTTGGAAATCATCACCCTAAATCCAACAGAAATAGTGAACAACTGACTCTCGAGTTACTGTGCCATGTTTTATCCAACCACTGGAAATCACAACCTTGTGATACTATATATCATCATGCTAAAAGGTCAAACTTACTCCAAGTAAAAACAGATTGCTATATGTGATGTATAACAGTGCATAAGGTAGCTGAGGCTTGGTGACGTGGATGGCTAGAAAAGAGAGGAACAACACAAGGAAATAACTTCTATGTTAACAACTTTCTTCTTACTCACATGTTGTTGTGTAAGATCAAGCTATGGTCTTCTTGTTGGTTTCCAAGAAGAAGTTAGAAAGTCTAAGTAACTTCTAGTTCTTCCTTTGTAGGTTGTACATAACTGACCCAGGACAGAAGGAAGAATTCTGTGATAAACATGAGACAATTTGCAGGTTATGTAGGAGTTGCCCACAAGGCACTTAAATTCAGTTTATGAGAAATACCCTAACTGTTTATGCAATGTTACGCTAATAAATTACTCCAAGAGGAGTAATGTAATCTCTTCCACTCAGAAATTGCACAAGAAAGTTTTCAATGTGAGTGATCTGTCCTGTGGTGCTCTCTACTGCATATTCAGAATGACACTTTGTCAGTGTTATGGTGATGTATATGCAAAAGAGTACATTTTAATAATTATACTTATTTCTATGAAATAATTGCTTTCAAAGAATACCATGACAGACATGCTGAGTTAGATTCTAGCTTTGCTATCCATTGGTTAGAGAGGGAAGTGTGGTTAGGATAGGCACAAACTGAGCATCTTTCTTTTGCTTCTTTCATTAATTATTTTTGTGGTAAAATAACTCTGATTCAGTTGGCAGCCAATTACAGTCAGTAAAAAAAAACCCCATGAATAAATTTTCTTCTTATATTACCTGCTGTAGTATGTCCCTGGTGTAAAGAAACAAAATATTCAGCTTATTGCTTTAGAGATTTTTTTTTTTTAAGGGAAAATAAATCATATTCAGAGACTACCTCAGTATCCTCTGCTTCTGTCTTGGTTAAAGATATTCCTATGTTTTAAGTAGGACATGTACAGTTTTATAGAATCAGCATTCATCTTATGTTCTGGGCTAGTCCTGAGTATATACAGTTGTACCCCAAGGGAAAGGGACACCTTTATATTCCAGACACTTTTTCCTTTCCGTGCATGTAATTCAATTTCTGGCTGTTTGTAGATGAAGTTTTCAGCCTGTCCCTGTGAAAAGAAGGCTTATGGGATCATATTTTGTGTGTGTGCATGTGTCTCCCTTATTTTTTCCATTTTCTTTCAAAATTATTTTTTAGCTGATTTTAAAAAGGGACAAAAGTTGAGAAAAATAAAGATCCAACATGTCTAGGGAAAAAAAACCCAAACAAACCAAAAACTAAGGGAGGAGGGGAGTGTTCCACTCCTCCTAGAAGAAAGGATTGTGGCTTGATCTCAATCCTTGTTAAGTACCAGAATATACATGTAATAAAGAGGCATTATGAATGCTTCATATTCAGGAAGATCTTCAATGAGACAATAACAGCAGGAAACCAGTTCTTAATAGTTCAATTTTCTGGGCAATTAATGGTTTAAAGAAGACCAAACAGGAGCTTTTGAAATGAAAAATTTTGTGTCTTTCACAGACCAAACTTGACACTGGTGTTTCTTGTACTGAATGCAAGACCAAACCAGTGTTCAGCAGAATTTCAGTGTTGTGAAAAGCTTCATGGTTGTGTTGAATGAGACTAATCCAGTGTGTTGCAGCTGGAGACTGCCGAAACTGCAATTTGTATCAAACATGAGTAGTAATAACTAAGGAATCCCATATTTTACACATGGGATAACTTCAGTTCTGGAAACCCAGTTATTTGTAGTGTTTATCATGTTTGGGCATGCTGTGTTGTCTATAATATGAACAATTTAATGTGTACTTAGTTTTCCACACAGTGCTAAAGCCTAATGTTTGAAAAATTTATAAACTAGCTAATGTATCTTTCTCGTCATCACATGTGATGAAATCTTCAGGTAACAACAGAGGTGTATTCTGAATGGCTTTTCCATGCTCCTCTCTGAGTTTTATTACCTGTAGAACTGCATTACACTTATAATTACTTACTCAATGGAAAGTAAAATAAAAGTGGTATATTCATTAAATGAGCAAAGAGAGAGAATATTTGCTTTCCTTAAAGTCTTCAGTTAAATTGAAATTAAATGAAACTAGCCCAACAGGACTGAAAAATTCCAAAGCTGTGTTTTTGCAACTTCAAGTAAAAGACAAGGAAGTAGAAGGAAAACAGAAAAGCAACATACTTACAATTCAGGTGCTGACATTTTGGTTTTTATAGCATCCAGTTGCATCTCATGCACTTCCATGAGCTTTATGTTTTCTTGTGAGGAAGAGGGTTTTAGAGAGAAATAGTAAAGGTGGGAATTAACTTGAATGTAAGTTTAGCTAAACTTCGTGGCTGAAATAATCCCAGTCATTGCAGTTGATTTCTCATCATTTGTACCATTCCAATCCTGACAGAGTTTCTCTTACTGGACAGTAAGACTCTGAAGAGTGGCCCAGTAAAGGTATCTGAAGCGAAACTCCTGAGAACTGACTGATGGCAAATAAGAACATTAGCACTGGGGCTACTGTCTGCAATTCAGCTGTTGTGGTTTAATTTCAGACCAAACAATTGAGCCATTTATGATTTATTCGCATTAGTTTTGTCCTTTCTCCTCTCCCTCAAGTACACAATAAGGAGATGGGCTTTTTCCGTAGGCTGTGCCAATTCCTTGATGCTTGATTCATTAAGCTGGTCATCATAGTGTATTTCTTTGTCAGGATATACACCTTTTGGTAACATACATATAAATTTCTGTATCCTAAAGTACAATTTTCCTGACTGCAAATCTTCTGTTATGACAAAGAGCTGAGATACCATCTTTGCTTGCAAAGAAATACTTTGTATACAGTTACCAGATTTGTAGTGTACGTTGAAACAAGCCTGCTATTCCTATTTGTTTATCCACGCACTGAATTTCCTGCAGTAGAAAAAACTAGGTGAAGAGAAGCTGTAAAGCAAGAGTATCAGTGACACCAAAATAAAGTCTCCGCCCTTTCAAATGACATTAATTTGGAGTTCTCTTGGTACTAAACAGAAGAAAAAAATATTTCATCCTCTTTGCCCCTACTTCATTCTCTCTCTGAAGTACACATTTGAGAGAAGTTGGATTTTAGGAAAAGCTGGATAGATTTTGACAGCAGAACTCCAGGGACTCTTTGACTGCTCTGGCAAGTACTGTGGCTTGATAAGGCAATATCTATAAAACAAAAAGTTGTTTCTGCGACCCTGCTACTTGTGCTGGGGTTTTCCTTCAGAACAGTTCCAGTGCCAAGGGCTGAATGCCCCTGAATAGTCGGGGCATATCTTCTGGCTTAACTTCCTTTGAAAGGAATCCAGCCAGTTTGTATTCTCTGAGAGCATTTCAGTATGTGAAACACTATAGCAAGTGGAGAGAGTTGGAAGGTACACCTTGGAGGCACACTCCCGATTCAAACCAAAATGCTGATGTAGGTGGATCTTATTGTAGTACACAGCTGGAGATGGACATAAAGGCTCATTCTTTCATTACTTCTTCCCATACTCATGTTGCTTAGTCAATTTTCTGTTTTCTGCTCTCTCTCATCTTTTGCTCAGGATGGTCACTTTATCAATGCTATTCACCATGTAAGTGACCTAAGAAAAGTGGCCACATGAGAGTGGAAATGATCAGTCAGGAGACAGGGAAAGATAAGATGATTTCCTTTATCAGCAAGACTGGTTTATGCCAATTTAAAGTCTTCGCTGAACTATGTCTTTAGCAGTCTATGTGAGATGAAGTCATTCTTTCTCACCTGCTATTGCCTGAACTAAAACACTTTCTAGAAGGTTAACGTGATAGTGGTCTAGACCGTCCTACCTATCTAAAATATGAAACTCTGTTTTACTACAATATATTTTTCATGAACTTGGTGAAGAGATCTGAAATTGCTTGGTTAGTACCAGGCACATTATGTGAGACAGGGAAGAAAGGTGGCTAAGTTCCTATATCATTCCTTCAAGAAATTTTCCAGCAAACTGAAGGAGTGCTACAAATCAAATTCTCTGAGTTTTACACAATTGTGACTACTGAACTAGAATTCACAGACTGCTTTGAAACAGGTCATTTCTTGTCCTAATCAAGCCATTTATCACCTTTCCCTTGATATGTTCGATTTCCTTCAACAAGTGTCATGATCTTTTTGTTCAGTGAAGTTCCTTTCCCATCTCATCCCTCTACTGGAGGGACTTTGAGGATGGTGTTGTTTCTTTTCTTTTCTTCATTCTTTTTGGTTTTATTTAGTTTTTATCAGCAACATTTTCTTTCTCCCCCTCTGTGATTTCACAGCTGTGAGATAAATAGCCCTGTATCTTACAAGCTAAATACAATTACTGCTATCAAAACTGGAGTCTTTCTCTCCCTGTAAATGTCTCTTGGAAGCTGATAAGCTGTTCAAGGCAAACTGCAGGCTTCTGCCTAATCCTGAGATTAAACATAACCACCCAGAAGACAGCAAGAGATAATTGGGGGAGGGGGGGAGAGAGAGAGCGGGGAGCAGGCAGGAGAGGAAGAGAGGAGGAGAAAGTGAGATCCTCTCCTGAGATATTAAGAGGACATACACAAGGCTCAAGGTTATTTGTAAGGGAATTACACAAAGCACACAATAGCTTGTTATGATGAGGAATTTCCTCAGATAGTGCAGCGATTGTTGTAGTTGTTAAAGACGAAATTTAGCAGGGATTTGTTTGATGTAAAGCATGGGGGGAAGCTACAGAAAACAGCTCCCAGCCATGACTGCTGATTTTTGTATATTAGTCCCCATCTTGTCCTTGAAACAGGAGGTCTTACAAGGTTGCATCTAGGTTCTTGGCACATGCTGGCTTGGTTTCATCTCACTGACCTTGTGCTGAATATGGGGAGACAGTAGATTTAGCAAGAGTAAAGTAGGAGTCAGAGCCTGCTTTTCAGTGTTCCCTGTTTTGCTACCTGCTGACCATCTGAACGAGGGTAACTCAATCCTCCTGTTTGTGAAACAGAGTTAACAGTAATCTTCTAGGAAATAAGACTACCACAATTATGGAGGAATAGTGTGTTATACCTGCAGTAGCCTTCTGTTTTAATAAAGGCAGGATTATTGTAGACAGTCTTTATGAGTCATTGCAATACAGTTGGAAAAAAACCAACCTTATTTCTGGATACATAAGTTCTTGATTCTTTTATCAGTGACATTTTTGTTTTCTCCCACTGTAATTTTTTTAAGGTCTTGTGTTTCTGAAACCTTGCCTGTATTTTTTAGCTGTTATCAATTAGCATAATGGGATATTACCTCTCTCAGCTTGCTTTATTTAATTTATAATGCATTAGCCAAAAAAGAGAAGATAACTTTGGATGATCTAATAGTAGCATCACTGGAGGATTTAAGAGAAGGCTACGTATCCCTTCTTCAGCTGACATGTACTCAGATATTGTAAATAATATGCAATATTATGATTATTAGTTCTCATGACCCTAAGTAATGCAGAATATAATGCTGATTGGGACATTAACAAGGAAAACTCAAAAGCAGAACTATTTGGGTTGTCTGAGTCATTGCCACAAGTTCTTCTTTCAAAGTTTGTACTTATTCCCCCTGCACAGCTCATGCTGTACTACAATGATTTCCAAACGCTTGGCAGCTGAGCCTTATTAGAGGAAATAACTAGTTCTCTGTGCTTTGGAGAGCCTGTCTCCCCCAAATTCCCTCTGTCTCTTCCAGACTGATTTTGGCATCCCCTCATTCCCTCTTCTTTCCACACGCCCCTGCCCAAATCTGATTTTTATCTTCTTGTGTCGCTTTAGCAATCCCTTCCCTCCATCAGACTTCTTTAGGCTATTATGATCTCCTTCTCACTTATGAAACCTTGCTTCTGAAATCAAGGTAATAAATAGTAAGAAGCTTGGCTGAATACAGTTGCATCCATGAAGTGGCACAAGGAACTTGTGCTTGACTACTTGTAGTCTTTCATAAGTCTTGTTTTCATCAACAAGATGTACAAGCTGAAGAGATTTCTTTGTCATACTGCCAGATTTCACTGTGTTCTTAATATTTTTCTATCCAAACGCCCTTGTGAGTGGGTAATGAGTTAGGAAAAGAGCACTGGATTTTGATTAGCCCTGTGGGCTGAATGTGATCCCCAGGGTTCTTGTCATACACTTGTTTGTGGGTTTTGATTTTTCATATTATACTCATTTTGTGGGACTTAAATGAGCTCTCAGATGCTTCCTATCAGTATGAATTGGGGATGGCATGTAAAGTGCCTTTGACAGATTTACTGCATTTTATAATGAGACTAAAACATATAAAAAGACAGGGTTAATAAAAAAGCATTGGAGAAGCACATTTTGAAGGCAGTGCTGTGACATATGTTGAAAGATCTGCCAAGAGGGATGATTAAAGCATGACAAGTTGATGAAATCAAGAGTTGATTGTAGCTTGTCACTGCAGGGCCATAGCATCTATAATATATTTATAAGGTTGGAAAACAGATAAATATGGCTACATGATATGAACACTCAGTTTTGGTCCCCTGTATACACTGAGATGTAAACCTACACACATTAAGTCACCAACAGACAAACATACTTTTGAATTTGTGGAGAATAACACCATGTTAATGCATGTCCATCCATACTGCATGATGGGATAGGACTTGACATGTAAAAAATGTTACATAAATGTTGCCACTACAGTGGCAGTTTAACTTCTGTGTACTTCATGTTTTGGTTTCCCCAAGGATTTATGACTCTAGTTCATTTGCACTCTGCCCCTATCCTCAAATGGTTGCATAGAAGTGCTGTAGGGCTTGTCTGTCTATGAGAACAGAAGAAAGGAAAGAAAGAGAGAAAAAGAAAAAAGTGACTATATTGCGACTTCCAGTGCTTATCTTTCCTATCACAGTTTCATTTCTCAAAACTGATGAAGGCTTATGACACACTGCATTCAATCAGTCTGCATGAGCTGCAGTCTTACTTTCACCAAATACCTCAAGCCCATGTGAGTGGTAGGTAGTCTATCAAGCACTGGCATTTCTGTCAGCCTGGCATTAAGAAAGAGGGAAATGTATGAGGGTGTTACAAAGACATGTAAGGTAGCCAGGCTGAACAAACAGTACAGTGTTATTTAACAACAATAGGACTGAAAGATGGAGTTTACCTAAGGAAGGATACACACAGAGTAGCATCTTCATGCAAGTAGCCATGACAAACTACTTCCCACCTACCTAGCATCTTATAGATGTCTTGAGCTGTGGGAAGAGGGGAGAAGTTGTCATTCTTATGTAGAAGTCTCTATTACTGCTACCTAACAGTCACATAAAAGGTTGTTCTAACGTACAAACACATGCCACAGAGGCAATACAAGTTTTAATTTAGCCAAAATACTTTACCTTGTTTGTAGCCTGGATAAAGAAAATGTGATTAGAAGTATTGACAATTTGAGGAAAACCTTTTGTCAGCGCTGTCCAAAAGAACAGAAATATGTATTATAGTGCTGCATGCTGTTAGTTGAATTAGTGTAGCATCATTCTTACATCTTCCTGAATCAGACTAGATGTCATATATCTCAAATCTACAGGCAAATACCAAATACATCAGAAGAAAATTTGCTTTAGTGGTCAAAATGACACTTCTGTCCAATGGTCCTGGATTTGGGATTGTTTATATTCTGTGCTCCCAGAGCCTGTTTGTTTATCTAATCAGCTTCTTAAACTGGAGAGCAGCCAAGTGTCTGATGCTTCAGAGATTTACAGTAACTTATCATGGCACCAACAAAAATATGCCCCAAAAGATGTCCTTCTAAAAAAATGGTCCTACTATTATGTTTAGTTTGTGACCTAAAATATGAGGTCACGTAAGCAGTATGTGTTTGTGTCATGTCTGTAGTTATCACATTTGTATTACTCTGTTGGAAAGCAAATACTTTCTTTCTTCTTTCATGAATTTATTCAGGATGACTTGATAATTTGTAAATACTCTAACTCCCTCTCCAGCTGGAATTTGATAGAAGTTACTCTGGTGTATTGTGAGCATATTGCTTAGCCAAATTTAAACCAAGACAAAACAAAACTAGGCAGTTTAGTGGCATTTTGTATGGATAATCTTGATTCTCAAATCTTGGTTCTTTCCTCTTAGCTTAGTCCTGCAGACTAGGGTTCTTTTTGAGAGAAATTCTTGCAACACTGAATGAATGCTTATGAAAAGTCATGTTAACCTTTGACGATGGTAGTGTGGCATGTAGTATAACTCATAAAGAGATGAACCTTATGATTCCCCAGTCCTAGGCTTGCTCTGTGTCAGAATGATGACTTAAAGTATGCCAAGGTACAGTATCCTTAGGGCACTGACGCATCTTTCTACCTAGCTGTTCTCACCCTTCATGTATCTCATAGAAGAACCCTAGGCCAAGGGATTCCTCTAAATATTTGGATTAAATCCTTAGAGGGTTATATATTCTTATGCTCACGACAGGCCATTAGGTCCCTCTCCCTGAGATACTATGGTGCTAAATACGTATATTGCATTCACATAGGGATCCAAGACATGGGATTTTTTTCTTGTATCAATTTGACATCCAGCATGCTTCATTCTAAAATCATAAACATGCCATTTTCCATGAGTAGTAATTATATACTAAGAGATCTAGGTATATCCTGATAGCTTGTTCTTGCTAACAATTCCAGACTAAAGTATACAGCTGCTCACATAAGCATAGTTATCCTGTCTGAACGCTCAAATATTATGAGCTGTTGTCATCTGTTTGTGTCCACTGGTCCATGACTGTATGCATGTCCAGCTACCAAGAGTAAGCAGTATCGCCAAAAATTTTTGATAAATTTCTCCTTTGCTGGAGTAAGATGGATTACTGTTGTTATAGTCATCTGATGATACATAAAATGTAGCTGTATAATGTAGTGCAGAGAAAGATGGAGAAATATTCCTCAGATGGAGAATCAGGCTAAGTAATATTGCTGGAAAGTAAGAAACCTGCTAAACAGCACAGTGCAGTGAACTCCCAGATATTAATATAGTTGCATTTTTCTCCTAGGTACATTTCTTCCTGTTCTATTCTATTACTTCCCTTCCTCTCTGGCTCTCCCTCTGTCCTGCTCTTTCTCTCATACACACAAACAGACATACACACATAGCATAAGAGTGAGAAGCAAACATCTGCCCTGAGGGATCAGAGGCTTGAACAACAACTTTATGCTTTTCTGATCTTATTGCCTGAAGAAAGAAGAGTGCCAGATGTTATCCCAGGTTGACATGAAGTGACAGAAGGGGCTCACACATCCACATAAGCCTTCTCCCTGCTAACTAAAAGGCACTGGAAAGCACAAAGCCATTGGAATCCAGTGCTGTGGCCTCAAGCAGAGCAACTGTGGGAAAGGATGGTCAGAAATGAGAAGTGCCAGTCATGGAACAGGGAGACAGAAGTTCCAGAATCCATCCTTAGGTTTATAGATGCCATTCCCTCTGGTCTTCACTCTGGGGCTCATTTTTCCAATAAGTAAAGTGGGGGATAAAGCCCATATTTGTATTATCTTCAGGGACTTAAATAGAAAATATTCTATAATTCACTGAGTATGAAAACCTTTCTGGGTTAATGAACTTAGATCTTTTCTATTTACTGGGAACCTGGAGCACCCTTGAGACAAAAAACTCCCGTGATGGGCTTGCAAAATATTTTGTATTTTTTTCTTAAACCCAACAAATTCAGTCAGTGAGATTCACTCTGAATAACAGTCTGTCACTTGCAGACTGAGTGGTATTTTACCCCTTCTTTACTGAGCATTTCCATAGCGGTTTCCAAAACTCAGGTCACTTCCTAAAAAGAAATTGATTTAAAAGGTTGGATATAGGAAAAATAAACTACTGAAACTAGAAGTTCCTTTTCCCATGGGTCCACTTCTGACACAGTGTTGTTCAATAATGATTTTTTCACTCTATGAATGTTTCCTCTGCCTCTAGTTCATGGCTTGGCTTAGTGAATAGCATCTGTCTTTGAGAAAGTTTACTGGGTCACTGCAGGGTCCTGGAAGTCTCTTCTTTTTTCTAAGCTGATGCAACAGAAGAATTGATTTAAAGAGGAGGCAAAGATCACTGATTTGTAGCAATTAGAGATGGGAAAGGCCTGTTTGGTTTCATTTATTCCATTCTGTATTCGACTGATATCCCCATAAACTAATATTTTAAAATTTTATCAAGTAAAATTTCAAATAATTCAAGAATTTCCCTAAGGAGACTGTAACACTGTCTAATATGTAATCTGGATAGGAATTGCTTCTTAATAATTTTTTTTCACCAGTTTCTAAATTACTTTTTGTTACTTCATGGTACTCACCCTAGAAAACTTGCCCCCTTCAAAAGGGTTTTCACTTTTCTGTTATTTGTAACTGGTTAGCTTTCCAGTCCTCATTGATGACGTTTATAGGCATTACTCTCATTAATGTTACTGAGCAGCCTGCCTATACTCAGCACTGTATTCATGGGAAAGCACTGTACATTCTTTCTCTGTTTTATATTCAGCTCCCCATATTATCTCTCTGATAATATATGCATAGGGAAATGAGATCCAGCCAACCTAGCTCCATCACTGCCAGTCAGTGCTAAGGCAGAGACAGCAAGTCCTGCTGGAACACTGTGCCAATTCCCACAGACACTTTCCAACAAGGAGTCTTGGTTTTGGTGTAATGCCTGATAAAGAGCCTTTCTTGAACTGGGAGCAAAGTGCACTGAGCTCCAAGTGCTACTGCAGGAATCAGTTTCTAGCCCTGCCTCCATGCTGGCTGTGTCAGACCTAAGTTAGCTGTCTGCATGAGTCCTCTTGTTTGCAGGGGTGTGATAATGAGGCACTGACTCTTATGAAGTGCGTCTAAAGCCACAAGTTTTCTTACCTCAAATCCTGCACTACACAAAGGCAGTTGTTCTGGTTTTAGTCTTATGTTGCTCCCGGAAGCAAAACAGATCCATTCATGTAGCTCCAGTGCTTAACCCAACACAACTGAATGAGATCCGTTGTTAGTTACTCTGTCATGACTTTGCATAATCCACAACACAGATAAACAACCCCTAGATAAATCAAGTTAATAGAATTTAAAGTGTCAATACAAATAAAGTGCTTTTGGCATTTGGTTATTGCTTTTTGTACCCACTGGACTATATAAATCAGATCCTGTCCTTTCCCAAAGGAACTGAAGAACTGGGATATGGGGACAGTAGCAGTGGATTTTATTCTGATCTGTGTTTCATATCTCTTCCTGCAAAATGAAATTTGTTCTTGTTTAAAATGGAAAGATCAATATGTAGCTTCAGTTGGTTTTTAATAGTAATTTTTAGCCTTGGCTGCCTGATATGGGGCTTAATTTGGACTTGCTCAGTGAAAAAACAATAATTTACACTTTACTTACAAATATCTCAGAGATCTGGTAATGTAGCACTCAGATAGCTTCATATCTGTAAAAAGGTTGAACACCAGTTCAACACTGCTTTCTCTATACTGTACACTACTTCACTTTTCCAACATAAATCAAAAGAGAACTAAAGCAGACTGCTTTTATCTCATGCCCGTGGCCTCAGCTTCTATAGGGCTGAAATGATTTAGTATAATCTGCTCATATAAAATAAGACCTGGATCACATAAAAATGTGATTCAGTTAGTCACAAGACTAGCCTTTTTTTTTTCGTCTGCATGCTTGAAAAAGTTTGATTAACCTTGTTCCACCTTTGCTAGTCTGAGTTTTCTTTTTGTTTTGCTCCTGTTGTGCTTCTGTGTTAGATTATCAGGGGCAAGGCACTCATTTACTCAGTCATCCAAGACAGGATTGAAAGATTAATCTAAGGGAGGTTGAAATGTCACTGATCTTGTCCTGGGGCAGCAGGGTGAATTAGATAACTTCTCAAAGTCTTCCTTACTCTTATTAATGTCACAAAGCCCCATGTTAGCTGCACCTTCTGGACAGACATTTAAACTCTAATCTCTTGGTTTGCCTCTGAATTTCTCAAAGATTTTGGCCTGATTACTGCTTTACTTTGAATTAGGATCCTAAATTTTTTAGGCTAAAAAAAGATAAATTAGAGAGTGGAAGCAGTGTAAAGCTTTTGATTGAGGCAGTAGAAACTCCATTTGCCTGAGTAACTTTTGTTGTTGTGGTCTTGCTTGATAATTCTTTCTTCTATTTTTAGTACTTATGTTACCAAGATCTCATTTTTTGTCATGAGGGCAGTGAGCTGAGAAGAGTTGCAGTGTGAAGGTCAGCTTTTAACTCTGGTCCAGAGCGAGATGAACAGAGGAAAAGGTGTGGCTCCCAGCAAACAATGTGATCAGAGGGAGTTGAAGATAAAGCCAAGGGCATCCAGGATTAAGGGGAAAATGAGGACAAGAAATAAAATGAGATTTCAATACCAAAAGATGCAACTTAATTGAACAGTGAAGGCAGAGGGAAAAACATAATAGCCAAGAGCTGAAGCAGAGATAAACAATGTCAAAAGTTGGCTATTCTTCAGTCCCCTCAAATGAAATAAAATCCCAAATTTAAATTAATATTCCATAGCACTCATTGTTACACAAGGCAAAACTGAAGCTCTGCAAGAATTTCTAGAGGGACAGTTTGTGGTAGTAAAAAAGATCCCAGATAACTTGCCTTATAATTATTTGTTTATCAAACCCTGTTTGATTTTTATAAAGTGATATATGTGGGTTTAGGTTTGGACTTTTTTCAAGTGTTTTATAATAAACACATGCTTAGAGATTGTTTACATCGTTTGACATTAATGAAAACATTCCCTATATTTTATATAATGTAAATCGCCATATTGTCTTTCAGAAATGCAACAAAATAAACAGCTATACATAAACAGGCCTGATGTTAAAACTGACTGTAATGTTGTTATTCCTTCCTGATATATGGAAGAAGGTGGTTCTTGTCCTAAATGTGTACTTTACTAATAGGCTTGTCTCAGTTTCATAGTTGAATACAAAATACAAACAAATGATGGTTGTACATTGTAGTATTTAGAACTAAATACATATGCAGGGAAATGTGAAAATGGCACAGTGTAGTACACTATAAGTTTTTAAGTGTAGCTGCCTGAAAGCAGAAATGGTTAAAGAGCTTTGGTGCGTTCCAATTGCAAACATGGTTCAGACCTTTTGTGCCCTTTATTAGATATTGGGAAAATAACGGTAGCTTTGCCATGATGCATGTGAGTCTCCTTTTCCAGGACGCAGAGCATCAGCTCTAGAAGAGTTTTGGGGCTGAATTGAACTGAGGCAGTTTATTTTAGTAGAGCGTTTAGCCCTCAAAGGTAAATATTGCAGGCTGTAGCAGGCTACCATGCTCCCCTCCCATAGTGACATCAATTAAGTCTATGTAAATCTCAGCGAGATTATGGGCATCCATAAAAACTCAAAGGGACATGGCATTAAAGGCTGCTGGGTGAACTGAGCTGTGAACCAACTACTTACTAGGCATTCTCCTACTGAAATTCCATCTACAGTAAGGGAAAGAAAGGTGGAATCAGTTTAAACCTTGAGCACTGATATCAAAATGTTTTCTGAAATCATTAGTATCACCATATCACCTTTTGTTTAATAACTGCTCATTAGATGAAATGTCTTTTTCTTTTTAGAGACTTGCAAACAATGAAAAAAATGTTGCTGCTGTAGTGTGTCTTCATAAAACAGTCTTTGGCATTAATTTAGGACAGTGAATGTTTTCTTATGGTATTCTTCTTAGCCTCTTCACAGACTTGACAACACATCAGGTTGGATTAATATTCCACCTGGAAGCGAGTACTTACTTTCTGCCCAGTGCAATTTGTTGTAACCTTTCAGTTTTTCTCTCTCTCACCAAAGAGGCAATAAATCATCATGATTTGTATCTAGGCCAAGAAGTAACATTTTCAGAGCTTCAGTTAACTTATTTTACTTTCTTTGGCTTATGAATCCATTTTTATTTAGAAATAATTTTAATGCAATAAAGATTGTTTTCTTAAAGGAACCATGAGTGGAAAAGCAAAGCATCATTCAACATTGAAAGGTTTTGAAGGAAAATTATGCTTTGCCCGTTAGCAAATTTAAACTGCCTTCCCCTGGACTGTTGCACTGTATCAAAAGCATTCCCTGTGGGGACTGCTAATAGTGATTAGCACGAGCAAATGATTTTTATTTTTTTCCCATTTTAGTTTGATCTAAATTGAAGATTATCAAGAGCTAAAGCTATAAGTGAAGCTGATCTAATCTGGACAGTGTATGGAGCAGGGACACAGAGGGCTTCATAAAGAAGACAGAAGACTGACAAGTGGTTGTATTTAACCAGCAGGCTCTCATTTTTATGGTCGAGGTGCCAGAGTCTCTTGGGAGAGAGGGACAAACAAAAAATCAGAGCTTTTCTGCCAGATTCCTCTCCAAAATATTTAATCTTCAGGAATTTCTGTGATATTTCAAATATTCAGGCTAAACAAGATCCAAGGATTCAAAATATTTCAAAATGTTACCATTAAAATTTTAAGTCATAAGAGCCTGGATGCTTTATGGGTTTGTTGGAAAACGGAGGTCTATGTGATACTTAGGAGATGCAGCACAATTTCTGCTACTTGTACATATGAGTACTAAATGGAATAAAAAACTTCTTTCATCCCATTCTTCACAGACTAAATTTGTCTATGCTTTAGAATTTTGCGTGAGAAAGGATTAAAAATAGGCGCAGGAATGCATTTCTGAGGTGGAGTTCTTTAGAAGAAGCTAATTTATGACATAGATCGTAAGTGATATTGATATACAGGCATTTATTATGCACTGAAGGAAGATGGAGGAAGGTTATTTTAAATGAGTAGTTCCTATTGGTACTGATATCATTTAAGCAGCTAGAACCTGTTGGAGAAAAAATATTTAATAAATCACAAGCAGCAAAACTAATCAAGACAAATTTACTATTACAAATTATATCCTGCAGACCTTTGAGACCCACATTGATTCTGAATGCAAAAGAACTATGGGATTAAGTGTATTTTCTAAAATAAATTTAAATGGCTTTCTTTATCCTGTGTATTCTTTTCTGAAGTACAGCCTTGAATCAGAGCTGGACTCAAAGAGAAAAAAGAGGATATCTAGATTAGTTGCATGAAGGGATTGTTTGAAAATGTCTTTCATTCAGCTCTAGAAAAGCATTGCATTGAGGTCACAAAAGGATATTACTGAAAATTTCTGTGTATGAAGATGGACAAGAATCCCCCTTAATCACATCATGGCTCAGCTATCAGAGGTCTGATGAGCTTACTTCATGATGAACTTATGTTACTTCGTGTGGCAAACCATGTTATTTCCTTTTTGAACTCTCATATCAAATGCTGTGTTTATTTTTTTAAAGCACAACTCAAAGCTAATATTAATTTAATAACTGTATGGTATTATTGATATTTAATGACTATCTCAAGCGCTTAACAATGGAAAACTTCTTTAACATAATGTTGTAACTGGGTATATCAGTGAACACATTCTCATGCACATGTTTTTAAAAATCATTCTTACTAATGTCTGAAATAAAATTTAAAAAACAAAATGAAAAAGAATAGATCAGGTATTAATGTTGCAATTTAAACCTATTTGAATCTTTTAATGTCCTACAATTTTTCATAGCTTTTAAAGGTATG
>JAAGNO010029291.1:18603-85467 GCA_033439905.1 Ceryle rudis
TGGACTAGCGTACTGAGAAAAGGTCCAGTAGATAAGCAGAACACCTTTCTATCTGATCTTAAAAAAGAAACAGTATGTAGTGAGCCTCACTTTTGTTTCTGTTCTCCCCAGACCAGGAGTTCTGGTTTCCTGTTTGTGAGTGTAAACTTCCCCTAGGCTTAAATGAATGGGAGAAATTGCAGGAAACACACCTATCTTTCAGGTTAAGAAATTGGGAAAATAACTAACCTGTGTGACTCCAGCCTACATCAGTCATCAGCTTATTAATAATAAACAGATCAAAAATCATTGGGTTGTTTTTTGGGGTTTTTTTGGTTGGTTTTTTTTTTTGGTTTTGTTTTTGGGTTTTTTTTTTGTCGCTTTAGCTTTAGATGTTTGGAGTTTTTTGTTTGTTTATATTGTATATATTACCTCAGCTGCTCTAGCATTTTTTCCCCTTAAATCCTGCACTGAACATGATTCAAATTTTATGTTTATGAAACTATATTCATATAAGTACAGAACCAGCTGTTGGTACTTTTTGTTGGTGCTGATATGAATTGTGAGAGCTAGAAATATACTTAAAGGTAACAGTGTCTGTGACTCCAAGGCACCACGGTGAATTGTTTATGATAATGACTGTCAGAGTGTGTTTCCTATATTTTCTCTTTTCCTACTAGTTTATCTGAATAACCATTTGTACATGGCAGGCATCTGAGGAGGGACAGAGAAAGTGGTACATCAGTGAGTGTCAGTTAGGGCTTAATTAGATCTTTCTACAATGGGGAACAGCAGTTTCCCCCAATGGATCTGTTACACAGACATGGATGACTTTCCAGGAAGGTGATAAGGAATCAGGCCAGTAAAGCTGCTCTTAAATGTGTTTGCTTTGTTTTACCTATTGCCCCAAATAAGCAGCAAGGCTCCTAAATGTTCATCACAATTGTTGGAGATATTAACCCTAACCCACATTCCTTTTTTGCTTACAGCTGGACTTGAAGTGATATAGATGATGATTTTTACAATTACCACATAAGATTAGGTCCATGCTTCATCGCATGTGAATCCTTGTGGGATTATAGACAGTTTCACTATAGTGATTCTCACCTGTTCTGCAAATTCATCAGTATTGAGATGATGCTGGAGAGGACAGCTGTGGCCAGCAGGTACTTCATACAGACTGGCAGCATTTCTGAGCAACAGTTATGCACTAAGGATTATCAAACACATGAGATTTACCAGCCATATTGCTTGCAGTATGAAAGTGTCTGCTGTTGACTGGGTAGAGCATCTTGCCAGCTGTTAGTAATTATTTTTTTTTTTCCTTGGTGTGTCTTTACATTGAAAAAAGATTTCAGCATCTGTTTCAGAAGGCCAAGTAAATATGAAGCCATGCTAGGTTATTTATGTGTGGGATTTTAAAAGTAATAGTGTAAATTGTGCAGAGCACTTGCTGACTCTTGGACTGCCATTTATTAAAAGCATGTATTGGAGCAGTACTGATCTACTGAACTTCTATTTATGGTAGCATTACTTAAGTACACTAGGGGCTTACTCTAGTTTTCTACAATACTATAATGAAGTCTGTAAAAGATGCACTCTTTTTATTCCTTTCTGACTGAAGAGTTTTTATAAAAATAATACAAGAAACAAAAGTCAGAAAGTGACTGTAACTGAGTAAAATGAAAAAAGCAGAATGGTGGCACTCAGTTACCGTCATTCCTAACAACATCAAACTGAGGCACTCCTTTCTACTAGAGGTTCTCCCAACCCATCTGACCTGTACAATTTTTCAGTAGCCAGGGAATTTGGACAAAAAATTTGTGTGAATTCTATTCCTCTCTGTATTGTGTGAGTGATAATAACATTCCTCCAAAACACACTTTACTGGATAATTCTATTATCCATCAACACGGAACAATGGAACTACACTTGCCAGAATTTACATCTTGGGTAATTATTCCTACTTTCATTTAAATTAGTTTCTAAGCTTCTGTTTTCTTCTGGCAACAGGCCCAAGTCTTTGGTAACTGGACAGAAGTCTTCACATATCCTTAATTAACAGCTCTTCCTCTTTTAAATTTTACTTCCCTGTTTTTCTGTTTATCTTTCCACTCTTAGTTGTTTTTTAAACTTCTTCTATTAAATCCTGTCATCATCAATTTCTTCTAATGTCTTCTTCCCTGTTTTTCTTTTTACTGGGTTTCTAGACCTAACACATGTATTTTACTACTGCAAGGTTTATCAGAGTACTACTAACCATGTGCTTGTGTGACAGACATACTGTGCCATATCCTTGTGCAATCAGATCTAGAATATGATCAAAATCTTTTAACTTGTTTTATTGAGTTTACTCAAGGTCTCATGTCCCAGACAAATTACACATGCCTTCTAACGAATTTGGATAAACAAATACTCTGAGGAGGATCTGAGATCTCTTTTTTTATAAGATTTAAACTCTTTGACCTTCCAGAACCTCAGGCAATTGGATGTATAACTATTCTCCACTTTACCAAAGATAAATATCTCTCATTTCAAATATATATGTACACACACGTGCACTTATTTATTTATAGCTAAATAAGATCATAAAAAACAAACAAACAAAAAATCTAGGATGTTTTAACTATTTCATTGACTTTTCAGATTGTTTTTAAGCTGTTTTTTAAACTTTAAAGGCAACACTGATAGTGAACGGTTCCAAATGGTAAAACAGAAAATCCCCTTCAAATATAACCGGCCTGTAGAGGAGTGGCTGCAGGAAAAAGGTAACAGTCATTAAAACTTTCATTTTAAACCCATTTGATTCTAAACCCTCATTTTTAAAGCCTGCAAATAAATGTTTCTTAAATGATAATCGCCTGCTGCATAAATGACTGTTTTAATTTTCATTATAATTTGTGTCAGCTTGCACCTGCCATATGTTGATAAATCATGCTATAATACATTGCTATTAAAATGCAGTTAAAGGGACAAAATTCTAAGCTTGCTATCACAGTAATGACAAACAAGCAAGCAAAATTTCAGGAGATGTATTCTAAAAAAAAAAAAAAAAAAAAAAGAAGAGCGAAGAGCAACAACATGTATTATGGCAATTTAACCACTGCATGATTTTCCTATTTTGATTTGGTTTTAAACTACATTTATATCTTTATTATCAAAGTTTTCTTAAAAAAAAATCAAATCTACTTGTTAAACTACTTCCTGTAAGTTTCTTTTTTCTCATTAATTTGATTAGCCGGTATGACTATGTATTTCCTAATGTATTAAGATAATTAAACAATTTTAAAAAATGTTGTAAAGAAAACATTTTTTAACATTTTCATTTAAACTACAGTGAGGGAGACAGAGAAAGATGATTGTTCTGTCACTTTTATGCTATGTCCGGAATACAGTTTGAACACTCAAATAATACAATTGTGTAAGTTAGGGGTCAAATTCTTCCATAACTTAATCTCAGGCAGTGCTACTAAATTTCATGAGTTTGCCTGGCGTAATTGGCCTCAGTTTAGCAAAAGACTTGTTACCATGCAGAAGTCCAGCTGACTTCAGTGAGAGTTCTGCATGCACTCTGTGACCTGTTAAAATGGGACTTATGACAGAATAGTAATGATATATTTTTATCAGAAATTTGGAGGGGGAAAACCACTGGGATGTAGAGCCTATTCCAAAGCCTGTTGAAAGTAATGAAACAACTCTTACTGGTTTCAGCAGGGTTTGGACTGGGCTTTTGGTAATGCAGTGGAGCTAAAATCAGGAAGATCTTCTCCCTCTATGCTAAATGTGGTATTTAAAAAATAAAAAAAATTTAAAAATCACTGCTACTGAGTACTTGCCTTGAAGTCCAGAAAAAGCAGAACACGGTTTTCTCTTGTTTCCTTTTTTAAGAAAGTACTGCTGAAAAATGGAGGTGACCCTTAAACTCAAATCTTGCATTTTCTGTGCTGACTTAGACTATGGTTGTTAACAAATTATCCAAGAGGGAAAACTAATGTTTTGTAGGATAATTTATGTTCTGTTTCAAACTTATATCCTCAGCTGAATTAATAATTTGATTTAGCCAGTATGAATTCAGTTAAGGTCACAAAGGATGTGACTAACTACAGTCAAAATATTGTTAAGTGAATGGTCTGATCCTGCAAAGTGTTGTGCACACTCTGTTCCTGTTGACTTCAATGACAGCTGATTCTGTTGCCCACTCTTCAGGTTTGGTCTACAAAGGTCCAATATTTGTGACTAAAACTGAAGTATTTGTGAAAGTAAGACAAAAATATTTGTGTAACTAAAAGAGAAATATTTTTTGACCACTAAAGTTTTATAGGACAGTTAATTCAGCTAAATTCTAAATAAGCTTAAAGGTATACAGAAAATGCTTTTTGAGTTTCTGTGGGTTGCCCTGTTAATTTACAAGGCCAAACTAAAATAAATAAATAAAGGTTAACACTAAAAAGAGGATAATTTTGTTAAGTTTGAATTGATAAAGTCCCTTTAACACTAAAGACAATGATTGTCTCAATTTTGTTAAAACAGATGCATGTCTAATCTCTTAATGGAGTTCATGTGCTTGAGAAAACCACCTTTTGTTTTCTTTTGTTTTGTTTTGGGTTTTTTTTTTTTTTCTTTCCTTGTTGGTTTTCCACCAAATCTTTTATTTTATGTCACTGCTTCTCCATGTTTGAGCTTATAAGCATGCCAAGGCACTTTCATGTGTAAGCCATCCTGAAGTTTTGAACTGAAGTCTACCTTTTGTGGATACTGATGCTTTGTTAAAAGACAATCACACATACAGTAGGGTCTAAAAGAGACAATTTGACCATTCAGACACTCTCAAAGCACTGGATGTTTTTAGGATAGAAGGATAGAGCTATGTTTTTACTAAAGTGAAAGGATATTCAGTCTTCACACTTTGTGCTAGGGAATGATGACACTACTGTTTGTTCCTTGGTTCCAAAGAAGATAGACGTTTTCAGCAACTCATATTAAAAAATAATAAGAATGAATAATTTACCTAGCTGTTCACCAACCTGTTCATCCACTGGTCATCCATCCTACAATTAATATAACATGGAAAACTTCTGTCAGAAGACTTTATAAAGTTGATGAATGAAAAGGTAGCTTGCTATCAAAATGGAACAAGATGAACTGATGGATCGAAGAATAGTTAGATTCATCAAAGAGATAGCATATAGAATAGCTATCTTGCTCATATGGGTTCTTGGTTTGAGTGAGGTAAGATGAAATACTTTTCAATTGACATTTTTGAATGGCATAGATTTGGTCTTCCTTCGGTACCACTATTACATTATTCATAATAATGAAATAGTTCATTCTTGGAAAACAAATATAACATCATCCTGAAGTAGCATCATTACTGGGTTTGGGGTTTTTTTGTTTTGTTAATGTTATATATTGCTTTTAAATTGTTTTTAAAAGAGCCCAGGTTTACAATCTTGAATTATATGAGTGATAAAAACATTAAACACTATTAACTTTGCTGAGATTATGTATGTGAGTGAAAAAAAGAATTATTAGTCCTAAACTGTTCAACTTAAGTAGTCATAAACCCATCAGATTCCTTTAGCAGAATACATGGTGTCTGCTAAGGCACAGAAGATAACTATTCTGCAGTTGGGTAAGCTAATAAAGACCCAGAAGCATCTCATCAAAAGGATTGATCCTGGAAGTCCTTATTTCTTCAAATCTCTCTTACTTACATGTGAAGTCTCATTGATATGCGTGACTGTACTTTTAAAGCAAGATTTATTAGTGTGAATTATAATTTGCAAAATCAGGCCCAAAGTTACACTTCACTGTTTCTGTGTGATATTTTTAATTGGTATTCAGTTTTCCAAATGAAGAAGTCAATGAGAGAGCAAACAAAGAAACGAGAGCTTGAACTATTTGGAATATTTACAAAACACCTCAGAAAATTAAAATATGCTCATCATTTTCCTCCAGTATGACACTAAAATAGCAGAAGGAAGTGTTCTTTGTGGAAGAGGACTGTAATTCTGCAACCCTTACACACCTAGTAGAATTTACTAATGTAAACAGTTCCTCAATAAAATTCAGTGGCCAAATAAATCTTAATTAGGGGGAAGTTAGGGCTTCAGAACCACATTATCAAAAAAATTATGAGAAGAGACCTATGGTGGCAGAATTAAGTGTGTATTCTCTCAACAGTGTTCTCTCATTCCATATGCATTTACCTGTTGTCTTTATTCATGCGCGTGTACACCATCACAGAGAGAAGAATGAGGAATGACAGGTTGTAGATGATTCCTACGAGTGATTGTTCTTTTAGCAAACACATTTCTAGTACCATTGCTGTCTCCCACATTAACCATATGGTGCAGTGCATAAATCCTAGACTGGAAGACCATTTAACAAAAAAGGAAGATGCCAAACCACATAGAGTTCCTTTTTTATGGGAGTGAGGCCACCTCCTTGGTGTATACTTTCTTTCAGAGTTAGAAGATGAAAATTAAAGCCCAGAAATAAAGACATGATTTTTTTTTTCAGCCTTAATATGCTAAATTCTTATTCTTGAAAGTAAAGCAAGGGATATGACAGAAATGTCTAAAGCTGTGCTATGAGCACAGGTTAGAATAGATGACATCCTGAGGAGAGTCATAATACTCCAGCAAAAGTGAGAGAACCACTTGTTTCTTCCAGTTTGGGGAACTCTCCTAGCTGGAATGGCAAAAATTTTGCTTCCTCATCATTGCCCACTCCTTTTCCCTTTGGTAAAATATGAAAAATGATACTGCGTTGATTCAAAGGGAGAAAGGGATGATAGAAATGGAAAATTTTGGAAGGTCATTACCTTCCTCCTATTTTCAGGGATAACATCTCAAGATTAGTGAAGTAACTCCCCGTTCTTTACTCATCTCATCTCACCTCTACCTTTTGGTACTCTATTGTGAGTGAGGTGGGAAGGAAGGAACAGTAGCAAGTGAAATGTCTAGGTGCATAGGGGCAGGGACAGTATGGAAAGAAATATGCTGCTAGAGGGAGGGAACATGTGAGGAGAAGGGAAAAGTATATAGTAAAGAACTGACAGCATATCCATAAAAAAATCTGAAGCACAAAAGGACAAAGGAAAGCAAACAGGATGTGGTATATGACCATGAGTTTGGCCTTCTGCTGTGTACAGTACCATTTCCTCTAGATCAGACAGGAGCTGGTCTGAGAGGGTTGAATATTTTGATATTGTTATTGGATCCTATTTTCCTCACAGAGAAGAGGAAAGACTCTGTTTTTACATGCTGAGGATGTGTGGCTTCAGTGCATGTTTGTGAATGTTTTAATAGACATATATTACCTCTGGTAAGTTTAAAACTCCCTGAGATGCAGAATATTGCATCAAGTGTTTGAAGACTTTCCAGGGGAAGGATACCTTCCATTTTTATTTCTCATGTCTTCATAAATGAAGTTACTACACCCTGATAAGTCCTACTGTTTCATTTACAAATCTGTGTGTGAGGAGCACAAGGGATGTGCAGCCCACATCCACGTGTCTGTCTGTTACACCTCTCCATACATTTTTGCTTAGTTAGCTAGGGCCCTCTTTGGGGACAGGAACTCCTTTCAGATACATTTCTTCTCTTGTCCCCATTCTTTTCCCCATGGTCCATCCTGTCACCATAAGATGATGCAACACCGCATCACCACTTGACTTCAAGACCCGTCACGACGACCACCAAAATTGGTGAGCTCCCCTCGTATTTTGATCTACTCTAACCACTGTCTGTGAAGAAATCAACAGTGGGTTATAGGCTGTGCTTTGCTACATCGTTGCATTTTGCACCTCTCATCAGGGTTGACTAGGGAGAGGAAGTGGTGAGTGAGAACCGGGGAGCGGGAATGGGCTGGGAACATGTATTGCAAACTTCATAAAAATGGGAAAACACAGTAGGTATTTGAATGATGATTGACTTGATGCTGCATTGACAACCCTTCTGAGCCCTGCCCAGTCTGGCTGTCTCTTAATTAATCAGATTCCAGGTGGCATGCTGCTAAACTTCTGAGGAACAGTGAAATTATAGGCACTGCCTTTACACTGCATGAAGCAATTTGGTTTTTAACATAGTCAACTTAGTGCAGCCTGGGACATAAGCAGTATTTACAGAGCAGTCCAGGCTGAATGGGATTTGAGTGTCCTGCAAAATTAGGTAAATTGGCAACTGTTACTAGATTTATTGTTAATAAATATGGTTTTTAATTGCGTATGATATTAGACCACTTCTAACACTCAGGGTGTGACCTTGAGTAAACCACTTAACCTGCTTACATTTGAATTTCACTGTCTCTAAGAGGAGAGTCATGTGAGGCATTCTGGGACTTAACCTTTTGAAGCACTATGTTATCCTCGCTGTTTCAAAAACTTTGCTCTTTCAGAGACATCACAAATGTTTGCTTTTGGTGTTTCTTGGTTTTAGATTTGTGAGCCTTCATAACACAAAATTTACAGGTGGAAGATCATGACTGATCCTGTCTTAAGATTCCTACACAGTCCTTACATCATCATAAATTATGATGGTTTACTGTCCTTAAGCCACCCCTTAAAACCTTTGCTTTATTAAAAGTGGCTTTATGAATTAATCCCATCCTTTTACCAGTCAACGCAGAATGTTTATTTATGGGCTAAAGCTTGACAGGGACTGCAGTCTGAATTGATAGTAGAAAAACAGCCACATATTGAGGCCTTAGTTGTAGTTTAAAATGGGTCCAACTTTAAAAGAGTGGGTTCAAATTTCTGACTGATCAAAGCTCCTGCATTGTTTTGATGTGTGGATTTTGAAGCATGACGTTCAGTGTTAGCTGTTCTTGCTTTCAGGCTAATCTTCCTTATTAATGAGTTTTAGGCAGTACATTTCCATACTGTATTTCTACAGTCATCACAAACACTACCAAGAATGAATCTACTTCTTTGTTGTCCATTACTTCTGGCCAGGACTCAGTATGAGATGCAAATTGAAAGAAATGTCTGGCAATAATGTTATTCACCCCCCTTCACTAGGACGACAGTTAACGATCTTCAACACCCAGGCCCAAATAGCCATAGGAGGGAAGGACAGAGGGCGTCTCTTCCAAGGTCAGCTCTCCGGTCTCTATTACAATGGCTTGAAAGTGCTGAACATGGCAGCAGAGAACAACCCCAACATTAAAATCAATGGAAGTGTCCGACTCGTTGGGGAAGTCCCTTCCATCTTGGGAACAACACCAACAACTTCTGTGCCACCAGAAATGTCTACTACAGTCATGGAAACCACAACTACAATGGCCACCACTACAACTCGAAAAAATCGTTCACCACCCAGCATCCAGGTGAGTCAATTTGTCTTCTGCATTTCCTTGGATTCTTAATTAGTCTTTTGTTTCATTGCTTGCTTGTAAGTTTGTGGGACCCATGTTCTCTGAATTATGCTTTATGTAACTATTTTAATACTATTGTATAGGGTAAATCACCACACAATGTTGTCCCCCTGTATTGGTGAACAAACAGCTGGATGCATTATTATGGCATATGTATGTGATAATGGGGAGAGATTTTTTTCCTGTTCTAGTGCAACCCCATTTATGTAAGTAGAATTGCTCCAGTGTGAACAAGAACATGATTTTAACTATGTTTCCACAGTTCCTTAGGTGGGGAAATGCATTCCTAAGAGAGTTACAAAGCTTATTGGGGGGTGGGTGTATGGTTATTTATTCTTATGACAGTATGTACACTTGCAACAGAGAAGTTCATAGTGGGAAGAAAAACAATGGAGCATTACTTACAGGTAGAGACATTTTTTATTTTCCTTTTATAGCCTTCCTGTAGAAAATTTTAAAGGAATTGGATCAAGATCAGTTTCTTGAAAAATGTAGATGTTCCAACATAGAGCATTTCCAACATATTTGGTAAAAATAATTCCCACAAAATGGATTTCAGATGTTATGGCTTAATTGTGCCAATTTAGTGTTTTCAGTCCTGTAAGTGCAGTGGTTTTTTGAACCTCTTGTGTGGCAGCCAGAATACGGTACTGATTAGTAATAAACACCTTAAACTGGCGCTCCTTGTCTGTGCAAAGAAAAGAATCATGTAAGTAAGCAATCTGATCAGTGGATCAGATTTTGAAAATTATTTTTTTTCAGTGGCGTATTATCATGTTATCAACAAGGATGAAACATTTGTTTTAAGATCTTTATTTGCATCATAACCTCATCCTGTAGAAATTGATATGCTTTCATTGATGCCAGCATACACTGGCTGAGATACTGGCGAGTGATTATTGATCAGTGTGCCTGTATTAATCCTCCAGAGAAAGGTATATTGTCTAGTTGGAGAAAAAAAAAAAAAATTATTCCATCTGCCTCCCTGAAACAATTTTCTGCTGCTTGGGACAGAAGACCTTAATGAAATCAAGGATTTTGAAATCTGTAATCATAAAAGTTGCATGTTTGCTTTCTAGCTGCTTCAGAAGGTTTAATCAGTTATTGATTGTATCTATATATATGACCATTCTCTTTACTTTTAATCTAGTCCTGGTCAATTAGGATAAGAAAACACAAAAAATTGTTCTCTTAATTGTGTAGGAGGTCAGGCCATACCCAGAGTACTGCGTCCAGTTCTGGGCTCCTTGGTACAAAAGAGAGCAGGAGCTACTGGAGAGAGTCCAGCAAGGGGCCTCTAAGATGATTAAGGGACTGGAGCATCCCTCCTATGAGAAAAGGCTGAGAGAACTGGGACTATTCAGCCTGGAGAAGAGAAGGCTCAAGGGGGGATCTTATTCATGTGTACAACTACCTGAAGGAAGGGTGTAAAGACAATAGTGGTGCCCAGTGGCAGGACCAGAGGCAATGGACACAAAACAGGGATTTTCCTCTAAACATTAGGAGACACTTTTTTACTGTGATGGTGACTAAGCATTAGCACAGGTGCCCAGAGAACAGGTTATGGAATCTCCATGCTTTTAAATATTCAAAAGCCATCTGCACGTGTTCCTGGGCAACTGGCTCAGGTTGACCTTGCCTGAGCAGAGGGCTTGGACCAGAGGACTGCCAGAGGTCCCTTCCAGCCACAACCATTCTGTGATTCTGTGAAGTACCTCTGGCTATGCTGGAGTATTAGAGTAATTCATTACAATCCAAGATTTAACATTTCCCCCTTTGGTATTCTGTAAATCCAGTTGGCAGCAGGACCAGGATTGAGTTATTTGCCTCAAACACCCAGTAGATGATTTATAAAGTCTCAGCTAAATGAGGGGAAATTACCCCAGGCTTGGTCACTGTTCTGATAAACTTTTTAAGAATTACAGTTTCTTCTCAGTGGCTAGCTCTGATTTTAGAGAAGAACTTTGTACAATTACATCTCCAGAAAAGTAAATCTATGGTCCTGATTGTACTCTTGTTAGTTTATTGGAGATTTTCTATAATTTATAAAAATAGTAGTGCTGTGTTTAGCTATAGGAATGTAACAAAGAGTTGCACTGGACCTTTGTGGGCTGGGTCAAGATGGAACTGACCCTGGCTTACTTGGAGAGGAACTCTTCCAGAAAGCTTCCTGCATAGCCTACATGGCAGTTCACTTAGCCTGTAGAGACCACTGTGCTCTGAAAGAGCAACAAGATGATCTAATAAAGTGTCAAAGTGCTTCTAAAAACATGGTTAGAGAAGTGATTTCCTGGATACACATGCACCACAACAAATGGCCTCATCTCAGCCGATATTAAAGCAATAACTCTTTGACACTTCATGCTACCCACTGAAAGAAAGATAAGGTCAGTATGTACCTCCATTACAACTTTCTGCATTTCAATATCAGGCCATTTTATTGCTGTCACAGCACAGATAGTTTGCCTTTCTTCCTTACTCTTGATAGAACTGGATTCCATCAGCTTAAGCTGCATTCTTTGTGTGGTAAAAGGGAGAAGAAATTGTCTTTTTCTGTTTGGGCAGTGTCTCTAGCTGTGGTGTTCAGATGTTTAATGGTTATTTTATACTGCTGGTGTTCGACATCACCATTATCAAGCCTGCTTACAATTTTAGATCTAAATGGTGGAACAATCAAATAGAACAAGTTTGTTCTTTGGGGAACGTAAAATATAGCTACCCAAGGCTATGAACAATATAGATACAGTTAGTTATTACCTTGTTCCAACTTTCTCTTTTTTTTTTTTTTTTTTTTCTGCTCAGAAATAAACTATTTTTCTTCACTTTCAAGGCCATTCACAGTTTAGCCTCTTCTCTCCCCATTCTGTTCAGCATGATTCAAGTATTTTTTGCTCACTTTTTACATTTGGTCTTAAGAATCTTTCTGCCTCCTTGTACCATCCACAAGGGAACAGCAGGTTATTTTTCCAATCCCACTGAAACCCTCCCTTCATCATGATGCATGCCAGAAAGTTGACAGAGGTTAGACTGGTGGTGATCTAAGGCAGCTGTTTATCAAGATGATCAGTATTGTCACATTTTTTATTTTGTTATCTATTTTTCTTTATCCATGTGTAATATCTTGGTTTATGCTTAGATTGCAGAGTCCTTGGGCTCAAAATGTACTTTTTATTCTGCACGAGTACACTACTTGGCACAGAAGGGTTCTGGCCCATTGTAGAAATACTCAGCATGATACAAGTAAAAGTAAAGCATCTAATACAACATAGCAAAAATCAGCGTAAAGAATTACTGTTCTTACTGTATTAAGTATCTGTGCTATTTCCATTACTCATATTCATATGTAAGTAACTAAAACTCCTTCTAGAAATGCATATAAAGCTTGTGCAGAATATCAAGTCTTGTAATCCAAAAGTGATACAAAATCCAGGGGAATTGCAGTAGGATTTAGATTTACACATTCCTTGTTAAGGAAGTACACAAGAGCATGATAAGTGCAAAGCTTTCTTCTTTTTGTAACATACACCAAGATACCTCCTCCAGTTACAGTCTGAATACTGCCAGAAGTATTTTAAAGCACAGTTAGGCTAAAAGAGTTTGGAAAATGAAATGCTTTAAAAATACACAGTATATGCACAGACCAATGATATGCTTTTCAATTTGTGAAGATCCTACACATGGGTTATAGTCTGGGACAAACAACCAAGAAAAGGGAATTTGAGAGAAAAGCATTACTGGAAATACCCTGTGGCAATGATATTAGCATTTAAAATATCTATAACTTAATTTTATTATAATAATTATAATAACATTTCTGCAAGGCAGTGAAACTCAGATCAGTGGAGGTCAGTCAGGATTTGAGTGAGAAACAGTTGATATGGCTGGTTGTATGCTATATTGACAGGAAAGTTTCTGTGAATCCTTCAGAGAAGCCTTGAAGGAAGATAGCCAGAGCTGATCTTTTTTTCTGTTAACTGAAAATAAGGAAGAAAGAGGAGTTTCAATTCATGTTTGTTTCAGTGAGTGCTTGTGCTCCACTGCCTCTGAGTTGAAATGCTGATTTGACTTTCTCACATGTGTTTTTGTTCTGTGTCTAAGTACGATCTGTTCAGAAGTGGTATGTGTTGTACTAAATTTCTGCTGCCTGTCTCAAGGCCCTAACACACCAGACTCTCCTGTGATAATAATATCCTTCCTGGACTTCTGCTTTGCCACGTTATCCTACAAAGGCCTCAAAGACAAGCTGTTAGCTTTTGCACGTGGTACAGTAGTATGCTGTGCAGGCTGCTATTAGATGAGAGTCACTGCACTGTGCCATGTCATATTCTTGCAAGGCTGCCATGTTTCTCACAGTGGTACTTCACTAACAATTGTTAAAAGTCCTGAAATCCCATGTGTCCCTATTTCCTGATTTAAAGCACAGCTTCAGTTATTAGTGAAGTAGTTCAGGGATTCCTGAGTTTGGGAGAATTCTATGAAAATGAGTTAAAGTGACACTCATTCTCTTGGCTTCTGCTTCCATGTCAGCTGCTTACATGCCCAGAATTTATTTAGTGAGTCTGTACTCAAAGTTTTTTAGGAGAATCTCTATAGGCTCTAATATGTTGCATTCTGTCTGGTTCACAGCTGGGTCATTCAGTTTTCAAACAATTTGTGTGAAGATATCTTTGAAGTTAATTACTAAGTAAAACTAATCTAGAAAAGCATTCATGGTGATACATGAGTCTTACATTCAAAATGCGTCTGTTCAGTAAATTCAAGATATGATTCTAGCTGGTGTGTGGGTCCTTAAGAAGAACTGCTCCAGATAGGGTTCTGGACGCCCTAGGGCCCACTGACCTAGGGCAGGCCCCTAATATGTCTGTCCTATGACATGGATAGGTGTTGTCCTAAGAGCAAAACCACAGACAGTTTTCTGTGAAAAAGAGATCAGAACCCTTCGGGGAGAACAGATGGACTTCTGGTTATGCTCTCCAGGAGGAATCAGAAACTGTGTGCTCCGTTACATATCCAGTTCATGTCTCAACTTCTTGAGATGAGAATAATGACACTTGCCAAACTGTTCAAACTGTAGCTTAGAGGTGACATAATAAATTACCTGTGAATGCTTTCAGCTATGATCTTAGAGCCATAAAATGACAATGTATGATATATAATATGCAGAATGTTCTCCCTAAAGAATAGAAGTGGGGATCTGCCTATTATCCATATAGAGAGACCATTGGCATGGCTCAGAATAAGGTTCTCAACCTTTTATTTTACCCATTAGGCTTTCCAGCCTTTAACTGTGTTTTCTATTGAGGGTCCAATAATCTTGATTAATGTCTTTCCATAACATGCAGCTCCAGGCTAAATCCTTTCTTACAGTGTATATCACAAAGGAAAATAGCACAGAAGATTTGTCAGCCTAATTAGACTTTCACTGTCAGCTAAGACAAATAAAATTGTCTCACCCTTGGTCTTGCATAGGTACTTTCTTTTACACTCATAGATAATAATTTGAGGGGGAAAGAAATTGGCCTTTAATTTAGTTTTTGCTTCTTATAAGTCACTAGTGACATTTTCATCCCAAGACTGCAAAGCTCTAATGAAAAAGAGCCTTTGAGGAGTCTCTGCTTTAAAGACTGACTTCACTGGCCCATTGGTACCGCTGAGAATTATGGAGTCTGGCTCTCAGGCCTCCTTTTCTACCTCTTCCTCAACTATGTTTTCTTGAAGAGACCAAAGCCCCCAACTCCTACCATCTTTCAGAGATGAATACTTTGTCTTGCACTGCATTCTAGTTGAGTGAGATTGTAAAGTTGCATTGCTGCAGTGAAATTCACAAAATGGCATTTATTTATTCACAGTCATATCTCTTCTGTGATGAGTAAATGCTAATGTGATTTGGGCAGGGAAAGAAAGCAGCATCTGGAAGCAATAATGCAAAGGTGGGATAGAAAATTTTCATGCAAACTACTGTTCATGTAGGTTACAGTGATTAATTCAATAATACCAAATGACCTCTAAATACTTCACAAGTAAGTAGACTAGAAATAGATTTAGCGCACACTGAAATACAGAATCTTTGGCATGTAATCTAGTAAATCTAGTAGCTACCTCGCTAGAAACATGTATATGATAATATTCTGTATGGGGAAGGGATAAATATATTCTCCAAGTTTTGACTGAGTATTAGATGGGGGAGTGGTGTGTTTAAACCATATTTTTTTGATGTAGTGTTCAGGGTACTCAGTTTACCTATATAGCTCATATAACCTAAACCATAATCCTATAGCTTAATTATTTCATTCACCTTCTGCAGAAGACAGGTGTGTTGCCCTTCTGGAAGTGCCATAGTGAACCCATCCAAAATGAGAATGTGATTTTACTGTAATATTATTTTTTCAGGCTACACTCCCACGTGCTGACAAGTACTGATTATGGAAATAAGCTCAGCTTTGTATTTCTGCTATGCATATTACAGTCATAAAGAACAATATATTTGTAAAACAGAGTATGCATATGCTGGTGCTATTTGTTGACATTATTACCAGTGATATTTAACCACTGTCAGCATGCAGAGTTTCATGACTCCAGGGGAGGGATGTTGTTGAGTGTGTGTGGCAAACCTGAGTGCATAGTGTGATTTCTCAAAATATAGCTTACACTCATTCTTTAGATAACCTGTTTTTATATAGTACTGTTGTCAAGTAGTCACTTCAGCCAGTTTCCTGTGTGTTCTGCTGGGACCCACACTATCTTTTCTTTTTTTTCAGTTTAGCACTTTACAGAAGGCCCCAGTTAGATGAGTCATTTCTACAAGGGCTGAGTTTACACTACCTTTAATCTGCAGATCTACACAATCATTTGGGAGTTGCAGCAAAATCTCAGCTGGTGTTTTTGACACATGTACCCAGTTCTGTTCTACTGTGAATCTTGGAAATCAAGAAATGAAGACTTGGCCCAGGGGGGGCAAAAGCAGGGGCTGGTCTAGCACTTTTCTAGGATTTCAGCACTTTTTTAGATTTTTCTCTGATAATTTTTTTTTTTATCTTCATCAAGAAATTGTTGAAATATTTGTTTTATTTTATGTGACCATAAAGCATGCCCTTTTCTGAAATAAAAGGAGAAGAAGCTGTAATAACAGCTTTAGTAAACAGATACCTACCTTTTTCAGAGAGGCAGGCAGGCATACATTTCAGAAAGTACCTAAATAACATCAACATATACTTTTTTTTTTTTTTTCAGGGCACAGAATCCCTTTGTGTATTTAGACATGTTTTTTGCCCTGCCAAAAAGGTTTCTTGAAAGTCATGCTGATGATTATTTCCAAAATCTGATTAATACAGATAGTATTACTACTATAGTTGACCATGCATGCAATCATAAGTAAAATGAAAGAATAAGACAAGTGTGTTTTTCTGGTATGGTTGTGTAGTGACAATATATGATGAAGACATCCAATACTGAAAGAGCAACTGCTTAGAAATAAGTGGAATCAATGTTTATAGCTCAAATATTGTTGGAGGCTTGACTCACGTTTTGTTATATCATATCTGCTCTGCTTGCTATTTATATACTTCAGGGAAAAGCCTACAAGCTTCAGATACTTCCAGAGCCTATAGTTCCATTTAATCTGGTTTTGGTTTTCAGTTTGTTTTTTTTTTTACCAAAACTGATTGACTGACTGAGAGGCAGGAATGTACCTCTTACCTTTTCTAGTTCATATTTGAATGAATGTGCAGAAATTGGAAACACATCCATGCTGTTGTGACAGAACCGCTTTCTGAAACCATTTAATTAATGCCTTGGATTTTCTGTAGAATAATGGTGTTGTTAACTAGGAGAAACAGAATGATTTCTGCTAGTTTCTTTTTCATCTGTGGGATGAGTTGTCACTGATTTGCAAGATACGTCTGTCATGGTACAGCTCTTAAAAGCAGTGATTAGCAAGACTATACAACCACCAATTCTTTCTCTTCTCCCTTAGATGGCATATGGGTAAGTAGGATTTTGTTCATTTTAATTGCAAAATTCTAATATATTCTGAAAGATAAGAATTTTTTTTCCACAAAATTACAACAGAAAAATAAAGCCAAAATGTTGAGGTATTGGATTTCAGTTCTTGATATTGCATGGGATACAAATGCTCCCCTTCTTCTGTCTTATAGTACGTTTTTGGAGAAAAATTGGTCTGTTGACTTTTGACCTTTATGACTCATGAAGGGACCATATTCCATGTTGCTTGGAGAGTTTTCCACTGGTGCTGTGTTGCCCATTTTGCTGTGTCTCAGATTGGGTGTGCTAAGGAAATTGATTTGTGGGTAAGGACACTTCTACAGAATTATTAGATGGCATAACCAGCAAGTTGGAAACTTAGGGGAAGCTCTAACAGCTAAATATATGAAATTGGATAGAGGAAGGATGACTTCTGAGGTGCAGATAATCTCATAGAGATATGGGAAGAAAACAGCAAGATTTACAGATGAAGAGTGACATGGCTAGAGATGATAGACTGGTGGTTCCAGCAACTCTCTCTTGGATAGACAAAGGTTTGAAGAAACTCCTACCCTACGTCTTAGTAACCACTTTTCTACTTTTCAATCTCTGCTTTATTCCACATTCCATCTTCTCCAGGGATAAAGGGAGGTCTTTTGGTTTGGTTTGCTTTTGCAGGTTTTTTTGGCCAGGCTGGCAGGAACTCAGTTCAGTAGAACTGCTGGCAGTGGGATCCAAGGACCTATGGCCTCTTCCACAGCAGTTCAAAGTCAGGTGGATCTGGACAGGCACTTGTATTGAGATCATCTAAAAACATACCTCATCCTCTCATTTTCAACAGCTCTTTTCTAGCAACTGTTTCCGAGCAGGAAAACTCATTCTTAGTGTAAAAAGAGTCAGATCAGGTAAGGAGAAAAAACTACTGATGTTGTGGTGTTCTAACATCAAAGCAATAGGCTCAGTGCCAAAGCCACGCACAGATTTGCACAAATAGCTTGAATTTAACTTGGTCATAATGTCCTTTTTTTCCCCTGAAAGATGACCTGCGATGAAACTATAAGGACATGAATGATTTTAATCTGTGGCAACAATAGAGAACCAGTCCTAACTGACTCCAGCAGCATAAATATACAAAGTGACAGATTATCCTGCTGCCTCCCTCCCTGCTGCCTGAGCACACACATATACACTCAGTAGCACACAGCAAAATTCAAATTGGTCTTTATCTTTTATCTGTTGCCCCAGTGATTAATGTTGCTCTTGCTGAGAGACTAATCAAATGAGGGGAAATATAGAGAAAGAAATATGTATTTCTTAGACTATCGTTATCAGTGTTATTGTTATTTCTTTAATATATTTTCCTCCTGTTCAAAGAACTTAATGTACTGACACAGCAGGAAGCAAGAGGTGAGAGCAGATTTGATGGGAAGATGATGAATGGGGCAGGCCACAGCAAGTGGAACACAGGCATTTTGCAGGAGATGAGCTGTTGAGCTGCTCTGAGGTTGTGTCATTTTAGCTAAAAAACCCAAGAGACTGTAGCAGGCTGAATACAGGTCCTTAAGCAGGAGCTACTCTTTCCTAAGCCCTACTCAATTTGTTCGGCCGCTGTTAACAATCATCCTCTCTCAATGGATACAGTGATCCTTGGTCTGTCTCACAGCCAAGCTTCCAGGTGCTTTTCTGGTAGTACGGGTAACGCTTCATAAATTCTCTCAGGTGTTGTGTTCCCTTTCCCTCCTGTCTGGCCCTTGACCTAGGTCTTTCATAGTGGTACTATGACCCTGTAGTTCCAGTTTGATTCTATAGATGTGTACATTGTAGAGCAGAAAATCTACTCCGTGCTGTGGTAAAAACAGAAATGGATGCTTTGAATGAGTATGACCTAAGATTGAGTAAGAGACCTGTTTTATGAGTGAATAGGAAGATTCCAATTGTCTTGTTTCCTCGGGATCTTAAGAAAATACTTAAAGATGTGGTAATTAAGGGATCACATCTTATTTTGCTTTTTTTGGAGAAGAGGAATACAAAAAGGATTACTTGTAATAAAGGAACAGACTTGTTTGAGTTTAAGGGTTCTGCTGGCTCTCTGGCAGCATTCTGGCTGTTTTAACAAGTGTGACTACTCATTTTCCTAAATATACTCTTGTTCTGGTGAGATGGTGATGAATACCAAAAAGAAAAGAAAAAGATAGAAAGAGGAGTGATAATGTCTATGCTCTAGAAGCATTTTTTGTATGAACAGTATACCCTGGGCTCTCTCTTTTATTACTCTTTGCTGTGGCTATATTACCATAGTGTCCTCTGCCTTCACAAACTAAGCTCAAGACTTGCAAATATGTTTAGGGTTCATATCTTAAGCATAATTATCTTAATTCTCAATTGATTACATTTAGTCAGCAGTTAATCCTATTGTTGCCCACTAGAGCAATGCTGTGTGATTGTATTAACACTTACATTAGTGTGTGGGTCTCTAGTGCCCAGGTTTGTTTCATTGTTATAGACATAACCCCATCAGAGATATTCATAGAAAAGCAAGCTAAACCTGGTTCTGTAAACCTGATACATGCAAATTCTCCATTCACCTTAGGCACAAGTTCTGGGGTCGTATCAGAATATTCCACCAGAACATTACTTTCCACCATCATCCCAAATGTCTCTGTCCCTTGTTTCAGGATCTGCACACTGTACTAATCTGCACATTTGACTAGCTGACACCAAGGATGGTATCTGGTTAAATAAAAGATTTAATCTTTCCTGTAATTGTCTTTCTTGCCTTTCAGCTGAGGCCAGTAACATTTTCAGGTCCTTATTCTCTGTGTATAGGTTTTGGTTTTCAGTTTTGATCAAGGATTGCAATACAGATCCCCCTTCTCCCTGGGGGCTGGTCTCGACAATATGTTTTAAATCCCCCAGGAGGTACAACATATTGTGGGCCTTTTCATCAGTCAGGGTCTTATATGCCTTTTCTCACTCCAAAACCTCTGAAAGAGAGGTTTGCAACTTCTCATATGCTTGCTCTGCTGTGAGCTGTTCAAAGAGGTATTTAGTTTCATTTTTCAGTTGTTCTTGTAAGGCTTTTAGATCTTGCAGAGATTTAATTACTTCACTCTCCATTTGTTAGTACGTTTCTCTTCATCCTTCCAAAACTTTTGGGCCTGCTCCTTCCTATGCTGGGAAGGAGCACAGTCATATTTCTGCAGCAGTTTATCCATGGTAATCCTGTCCATGACACCAATTTTACTGTCACATTAATGGTGATAGTGAGACATTTGCTTGCCAAAGCCCAAGGGTTTCTCTGAGCAGTTTTGCAAAGTCTAAGGTATGTCCGAGAGTCCTGCCTCAGAGCCCCACCTGAGGGGCTTGCTACCGACATGAGTATGTCTATCTTGGAGCCCAGCTATGGCACTCCTGCTGAAAACAGTAGTTACCTGTTTCAGAGTCCAGTTAAGGACTTAGTCTGAGACAGTTTAAAAGTTAACAGGTTTGATTTATTAAAGCAACAAAGAGGTTTGGAACTGCCATTGATAAATTCACTGACTGCAAAAGGATAATCGAGTTCAAGTAAAGAATTCCCAGGTAATATCCAACGCAGTCGGAGGCGCAGGCCTGAGTTATGGTGCTAATACATAACAGAAATAAGAGGTATACTGTGTAGTGAAGGTGCAGTTCTTACCAAAAAGGTGTCCCTGTCTTGGGTGGAGGAAGAGGGGCACAGCCCATCAACCATCTCTGCTAGACTTTCAGTTTTCTCCCTCTCAAGAGGTGTATTCCCTTTGTGATTTTTATACCCTAATTCTCTCTGTCCCTGCCTTCTAGGTGACATTTAGCATGATTTGGTTGGAGAGTTGAGTAACATAATCCTGTATGTTTAGCATGTACTTCTTTATCATTATCATACTCAGGAGCATAAACATTGATATCAATTTTGCTGTTAATTAGGCAAAGGTCTTCACTCAGACACTCAGTCCTTCAAGATTTGTTTGCTCCTGTTGGTTTAGCTAAAACAGGGCCATCTTATCATCACAAAACTCTCTCCTTCAGCCATTTGGCTGCCAGCTTAGCGTATCTCTATATCTGGAGATAGCACAAGAATTGCATAGTCATAAACATCTCAACTTTTCTCTCAAAGCACACTAAATTAGCTGTATTCCTGTCTCACGGCAAGCTAGGCCATTATACCATGCATATATGTTTCCCAGTTTACATATACTACTTAAGTTGTCCTCTCACTGCCTAACACATTGACATTTACTCTGTCACACTTCCATAATGAACTGAAGTTATTCTTAAACTTGTGAGCAATGGTTGTTCAGGTGACTGCTGCTGTCACCTGCTTGTCTTGAGATTTAGCAATTTGTGAGAATGAAATTTAGAAATGTAGATATGCTAGGCAGGTCAGAGTATAGAGCCTGCTTCTCTGGAATCCATGAAGGTATTCAGTTTCAACAGCAGCAGAGGAGGATCTATGCAACAGAGTTTATAGTCTTCATCCAGAGCCAGGAGAGCAGCTGACCCTGCTCTGTAACAGAGCTGTGTGCAGGTGCTGGGGATTAGCCATCAGGTAGGATTTCCAGCTGCTAGACATACATAAGAGTGCCAGGGGGGAGAGGATGGATGAATGAAGGAAGGAAGGAAAGAAGAAGAAGGAGGAGGGTTGTGTATGTGCCTCAGAAAGAACTACTTCACTGGGAGCCTCTCCTGTAGAGGACTTCTTTCACCCACCCACCTCACTAATTGTGAGGTATAATTTCTTGCATGAAAATGAATAATTCGTCGGTGCTCAGATGGCTGCTTACATGTTTTCCTCTGTTTCATGGACTCAAGCACAGCAGAAAAATTTCTGCTTGCTTGGCTCTAGCATTTGTTGCCCTGACAAGAAGCCAGAACCACTTACAATCTGTTGTGAAAAGGCTTGGTGTCTCTCTGGCTGCTTCTCAGGTAAGGTCTGAATGCTTGGAATTTGGTTTTTTTTGTTCTTTCTTAACTGAAGCCATGGGAATGGTGTTAGCTTCTGCTCCATGTGATTCCTGGAGGGAAGGGAGTTGGCAAGAACTGTAGAGGGCAAAAGCCTGGCTGTGGATTGCTAAGGACCAGGTTCTGCAATGTTCATTTTGGCCTTAGGAAATGCTCTAGCAATTGGAGTGGGTTGCAGCCCTGCAATCTGTACCTTGCTCGTTTTATGATGGTTTGTTGTACAGTTCCAGCTAGGTCCCTGGATCAGATTCTGAGTCTGAATTGTCCTCTCACTTCTATAAGGCCAGATTTTTTTTTAATGGGGCTTGGGAAGCTCTTTTGCTGCAACTCTTTGAAGGGATTTATGCTCTCCTGCTTACTGTTGTAGTGGAGGACACAAGGCACCAAAGGCAGCTATAAAACTGGAAAATTAAATGGCTTTGGGGTTCTCCTGGGAGGGGAGAAATGGGGTGAAATGAGGACAAATGTCATCACCTTCTCTGAGAGAGCTGCAGATTGAACAGAGCAGAGAGGATATAATTTTTTTACACCACAAAGAATCCTTCTAGAGGCAAAGAGAGGTAATGGCACAGGCCAGCTATCCCTCTGCTTCTGTCAGGTTTGGTCACTTTGAATTTACTGGCTGTTTTTCTTCAATTCAAACTTGATTTAATGACAGTGGTAGATGAAGGTCAGGAGAATTTGGGGATTTTTTTTTTTTTTTTTTAAATTTCTTCCCTTGATTTTTTTGTCCTTCTAAAGCTGAGAGGCAAATTCTGTGGTGGCAATGAAAGGTGACAGTGTTAGGCAGCGTCGTACCCTATTTCTGCCAATAGGACATTACAGAGAAGACAAGAGGAGGGATTACTATTATCCATGGGTACAACTAAGCTCCATCTGGCAAGTTGCATTTGCAGTACCTGTCACATATATCACCTTGGCATCTGAGCACTTTACAGCTCAGGAGCCCATACACCTGCAATGATCCATAAATTCAGACTAAGGATGTGGAGAGAAATAGTGAATTATTAACTCAAAAGACCTATGTACCTTACCTTGAAATACAAATTTCACTTGTTAATTACATCTCTTTGAGCCAGAAATCCTATCCTTCTATCACTTTATTTATATGACTGATACCTTTTACTGTAGAACTATATGCAGGTTTAGATTAAGGCTGAATCATATCTTCATCACGTTGCAAGTCAGGGCTTTATTTGGCAGTCTTGTGCAAATTCATCCATAGAAGGCAAAGGCTTTAAAAAAAACTTATATCAGTCCAAACCCTTGTCATTTCTCTTCCCTTTTGCTGTCCAGGAAGATCTTTTAAAAGAGAAAAAAAAAAAATAGTAATTTCTGAAAAAGAGGAGGGCCTGTTTTCATTTTGCAAAAGTAAAATTGAATCAATAACTTGATTTGTTTGGCTGTTTGATTTGGTTTCCTTTTTTAATCATTCATAGATTTTAATTTTTTTTTCAATTTTACTTGTATGAAAGTGTGGGGTCTGGATTTTTCTTTTTTTTTTTTGAGATGCGCAGATAAAAGTGATGATAAAAACTTTAACACGGATTTTTATTTCAAAGTTGTCAAAGATATCGGCCACACTCACTGTTTCTAGAAGCAATTTTTTTTATTGAAAACCTTTGTGTAAGAAAATATGGTGACCTGTTCTAAAAACTACAGAATAATAGAAAGGAGGCTGTGTTTGTGAAAATGTTCCTTCTGAAAACAGCAAGCAATGCTATAACAAAAAAATGAAGAGCATGCTCATAAGCATTTATTACTGGAAGTTCTACATATACCCTGGAAGAGATATGGAGCAGTTAAATGTGGTCTGTCCTGTAAGTTTGGTATGGTGTCTGTAGTGGGACTGTGTTTTTTCTGATCACTTTAGTGATCATTCATTTAACCAGGCATCATTTCTGCTCTATTTTAATGCATCTGGTGTGATTTTCACTTGCACAGAGCAGTGAAACTTGGGCTCTAACCCACATGGCAGTATCTGGAAGACAATTTTAACTTGATTGACCTTCTTTGGCATCAGACTGTATGCAGGAGTTTAGCCATTCCTGGTTCTAGACACAGAATTTGTTTTCCTGCTTGTGTGGAATTTGGGGAAATTCATAATTCAGTTGATGTCTTTGACATAGTGCCAGGTAGAGGGAGTTGTCTAAAGAATTCACTTCAGCCAAATCTTGCTGGATAGAGCTGTGGTTCTTTGCTCTGTAGCAAGGGAAATTTGTGGATTTCAGATTACCTTGACTGAAGACTTCAGTCTCTGGGATAAACCATGTGGCACCTGCTGAAGCACTGTGTATGTTTGCTAACAGTAATGAAGCCAGATGTTGATAAAATTTCATTCTGAAGCACCTTAAAAATCTGAAGATTGCTTTTTTCATCACAGATACACAGCTAATTGTAGGTTAGCACCAATTATTGTTTAGTAATGCATAGCTAAACCAGCAGTAGTTTGGGATGGCAAATAAAAATGCTCTCAACATGGCCATGAAGCAAGAAGCAAAAGCATACAGAAGCAGGATATAATTAACCAAGTTGTCTTTGCATCAGGACATCCCTAAATAAGATATTTTTTTAAAGTTGTTGAATAATCAAATTATTTCAGTAAAATTATTACTTCAAAAATGGCCCCTTCTGACATGCAAAATTATGTGCACTGATTAAAGAGCATCCTCCCTGTCTGCATTTCATGGCTGTACTTTGTGTATCTTGTTAACACGGGCAAGCTGTTCTCATCCACAGAGACAGTAGGTGGCTTGGATTTTTTTGGTTGGGGTTTTTTTGGTTTGTTTGTTTGTTTTTTTTTTTCTGTTAAGGAAAGACAGGTATATATGGACAACGGCACAGCAATGTCTAAACTAGGCCTAATTTAACTTAGTTTATGAAGTGGAAAACATTCTCCATATTGACTTGTCACATTGTTTATCTTAGGTGAATTGATTCACACATGACCCCATATTAACATGGTTGTTAGGCGGTTATATGCTGCAGCTGTCTTCACAGGTAGCTGGGGTTCAAATTGGCACAAATGAACAGATGATGTAAGTGGCCAGCTTCAGTGGCAGAATCAAAGAGATGTCAAAGCTTCAATATTTGTGATTCAAATTTGCCAGTTAGTAGGTCATCATTCACATATCTCTGATCACCCCTTTAAGCTGCCTCCTGGTGGAGCCGGCAGATGAGGACATAAACTTGTGGCTGAGCTGCTTTGCATCACAGCCTGTGCTGCACTGACAAACCCTTTACATGAGCAGGTTACACTGCATGCTGGTTCCTGAAATGGAGCTGGAGAGGTCTTCTTCATTGCCCTTGCTGCAGGGGCAATAACCTCTGGCTGGTGGATGAGGAGGACAGCTGGGGATGCTAGCATCTTTATCCACTATGGCAAGAGTAAATAATTATGTCCATCAGAGCTGTTTATTATAAACGAGGCTATTTCTTAATATGGCAAGGCTTTTCAAAGCCCTTGCAATGCTTTACTGAAGTTTCTCTGCATGACATTTCATTCCGTAGTGCCAAATGGAGATATAGATCCAAAACTTTCAATGGGATACAGTACTTGCTTCAGCAGAAAATCCTTTTTCCTTAGGTGTGTTCACCTAATAACTTATTTCTGGGACTGCTATTCCTTCTGTGACAGTTCTGCCGCTTTGAAGTCCTTCTTGAACCAATGAAAAATGTTCATTAATTCTCAAGGTTTTTCATTAAAATGATCTTTGGCTTTGACCTCTTACACCAAGTTCTCACATCATCTGTTGGCATCCTATGAAAATGGTTTATTCATTACTCCTTCTGTACAAAGCTAAAATCTTCAGGTTTCTGAGGAATTTCTTTTTCTTTTTAAAAAAAAATGTCTAGTGAGCCTAATTATTTCCCTGCCCAGGAGTGTAATGGTTCTTATTAAAATACACTTTGAGTGGCACACTTGCATGGTCCTCTCACTGAGGCTGAGAATCTTGCTGTGCTGTTCAAGGCTTCTATAAAAAAGATGATCTCACATATGCTTTCCAGGCTTTACTGTATTGTCTTTATCTGCAGACCTGGAAAACAAATCAAAGAAAAAACATTCATGTCAAGCTATGGATTTTTTTTCTTCTGAATTAAAAAAAGGTTTCTGAGATGTGGAGCACTTCTGAATGACCTCCACTGTGCTTTCTGAAGCTCCTCAGCTGTGGAGCATTTATAAGCTGTCAGTGGAAGCTGTCTCTTTGCAAAGAATTCACAGTAACATTGTTAGACTGCCAGGGCTCTAACTTAACCTTTTCTGCTCAGCTTGCATCTTTTGTTTTTGCATTTGCTCCCCTCTCTTACCACTTCATCACATCACATCACATCACTCTACACAGTCTTTCTCCTTCCTTATGTGGAAAGTCTCTTAACTTTGCACAACTCCCCACTGCTTCTTCAGTGCTTCCGTATTTTGTTTATTGTAATGTCAGCTGAATACAAACCTTATCTACCGATAAAAACTCACTCAAATGGAATTGCTTTTCCAAGTCCTACAAATGATAGGGGCCCTGTAATGTCCCTGCCCCCTTTGAACAGTGTGCCCTTGCCATTTCCAGCAGATTTGAAAAGTACAAAGAGGATGACACTCTTCCCTAAGAGAATGGGAGGCACCATCCTTGCAGGGTTTAGTTTTAATTTGATTGATAGCTTTATGAGGCAGTAGCTGAGACCATGAAATGATCAGGAGGTTCCAGAGGACACTGTTACCTGCCCAGCACATATCCTCATGGATTCTGCATGTGTGTGCTGTATTTCTCTTGAATTCTGTCCCTGGACATTGATTGCCAGACCTTAAGGACTGACTGCCTTACAATATTATCCTGGCTAATGTTCCTTCAATCACATTTATATTCACAATATAAAATATTGTCGTTTATTTGTTTAGAATCAATTGCTCTTTTACTTGCCTAGTCTTAGTTTTGTTTTATAGAAGAGACGAAATGGGACTCTCTAGCCAACTACACCTGTTATTTGATGTTTTCTGTAATCTGGTCCTCTTTTTTTCCCAAACTAACCTATCCTCATCCATGAGAACTGGCAGCCTAAAATTCAGTATATACCGGAGAAGCAGGTCAAGTCAGCCTTCATTAAACTCTGTGGCTCTGTCTAGGATGCTCTCACTTACCTGTAATAGCTAACTTCAAAGGTGTCACATGTAACTTCACTATAGTTGCAGCAGTGACTATAGAGAGGTGAAAATATAAGCTAGCTATAAATTAAAATAACCTTACTCTCTTATTTCAAACTGAAATTAAATAAAACTGAAAAACGATCAGATGGCTGGAACACCTCTCCTATGAAGACAGGCTGAAAGAGTTGGGGTTGTTCAGCCTGGAGAAGAGACAGCTCTGAGGAGACCTTATTGCAGCCTTGCAGTACTTAAAGGGTGCCTATAAGAGAGATGGGGACAGTCTTTTTTAGCAGGGTCTGTTGTTACAGTACAAAGGGGTGATGGTTTTAAGCTAAAAGAGGGTAGCTACAGACTGGATATAAAGAAGAAATTCTTTACAATGAAGGTTGTGAAATGCTGGAACAGCTTGCCCAGAGAGGAGGTAAAAGCCCCAACCCTGAAAACATTCTGGGTCATATTGGATGGAGTTCTGAGCAACCTGATCTAGTTGAAGATGTCCCTGCTCACTGCAGGGGGATTAGATGATTTGTGAAAGTCCGTTCCAACCCCAAGCATTCTGTAAATTAGAAATAAATGCATATAAGAAAAGTAATGAGAATGAATGAGGAAACAAGTTTCAAATATAATTGTTACTTTATACTAGCCTTCTTTTCTTTTTATGCTTTCTCAGTTGAGGGGCAATGATCAAGATCCATTTTCTGTCTTCTGCCACCTCATGACGATCTAAGAATTACATTGTATAGGCTACCCAGTGTGGCCTAAGGCTTGTTTCTTTTCTGTCTGTAAAGCAGGACTCCATTTCACTCTTGAAATAAAGTCAGTCCAACAGGGATTCTTTGACTGCTGCAGAAATAGTTAGCTATGATAATATGGGATTATGAGAATTGTGATTGTTCACTGCCTGCCATTTGCTAGTGAGGGCTTCCTTTCTGCTGAGGAAAGTGGCTCTTTGTGCAGGCAGAATGTGATCTGACACTTTCAGTTTGGGAGAGAAACCCTCAGATTTGTTCTGGATTGATGATACTCAGAGGGCTTTTTTGAAACAGCTGTATCTGCATTGTTTATTTGCAGACCAAAACCAGTATTCTGCTCTCCAGAACTGCTTAAGACCACTCTTACTATGAGACAAAGTAAGAAGTAAAACAAGATGCATGGGTTTAAACTTTCTTAATGTTGACATAGAACTGGAGTCATAAAAGGAGAAGTATAACAGTAAAATGTCATTTTGAGTTATATTTGAGCATAAGGCTATTTCTAAACTCATTTGTGATTTTTACTGGGAGGGGGAGTTGACAGCTATCTGCCCCGAAGCTGTCTAGCACTGAGGACACCCTTTCTCTGAGTATTTCACTTGTCCTTTATGCATGCTGGAATGTTTTACCTACCTGCCTGCATTTTCAAGACAGCTGGGACTGCCATTCAAAGGTAGCAAATGCTGCAAGCCTTCCCCTTTCTGAGGGCTTTTCTGGGCTAACTATCCTATTGCTTTCTTTACTTGACATACATCTTCCAGCTAGACAAAATATTTTCCAGGTGGCGCAAGGTTTTGGTAACTCATAATCAGAAGCAATCACTGTAATACGTGCACTTCAAAATGCACAATTTTACTTCACTTGGAATTCCTTCTCAAGCTCATATGTAATACTAGAAGTACACTGAGCTTAGTGCTTCCCCTTTTTTATCTTCGTGTGTTGGCTTTGGACAACATTCTGTCATACATGTCACTGCTGATGTGGTTTTTACATTATAGATAGATGTCTACAGACATGCAAAGTGGAATTGTCATCATGTTGAACTTTAGCAGCAGAAAAGTTAGCTGTATAGTCACTGCTACTAATTAAAATCCTATTTAGAGATGATAGAAAGAGATAGATGTCTCTGGAGAGAGATTGTCCTATCCTAAAATAGATGCCTAATTTAGGAGGGATTTACTGCTCCCTGGAGATCCCTATGACTGTAAAAGGAACCTGGGAGTAACCTAAGAGTAGACAATTGTTGTCTACTCTTACATTTCAGTGTTATAATCCTGTGTCTATATAAATAAAAATGTTTTCTATTTTCTTTACATTACCTTCCCCCTTGCTTTTCTTATTTCCTCTTTTGGTGATAGGTAGGATGGGAAGGTACTGTCACTAAATTAAAAAAAACACCACCTTTGGCTATTCATGCTAAAGCATCCTTTTAAACTAGCTGCATTACACAGCCTCTTCATAACTAGTTTTGTCTTCTAGAGTGAAGGAGGCTTAGGGATTCACTCACAGCGAGTACCACATGTGATCTCCATCACAACTTAACAGGCCAAAGCTGCTATAAACAGTCTCTGGCAGCAACTGATAAACAGAATAGAAACATGTTTACTGGTAACGCTTTGTTTGAAAGTTTGCATTAAGAAAACTGAGGGTAAACAGCTAAGTGCCAAAAGTATTATTGCACAGTTCCTTGAAGAGGCTGCTCTTAGTACTGTTGTTCTTCAAGATAATGATACCTGAAATGGTCATACATGTAAAGGCAACTCACGAAAAATAGAATATTGTTTCTGCTTTTCGTCTCCATAATAGACTTTTTTCAGACATTTCAACCACTTATGTGAACACCACTATCAGCGGGTGGAAGTTGAAGGGAATTAGAAAGGACTCTCATGGCCTTGCACAGGGCCAGGTATTCTTCTGGAGGACAGTTGTAGTTGAACTGACCCGATGAGATGCCCAAATTGGCTTAAAATCTTAAAAGTTCATTTTGTTGTGACTGGTCTTCTCCCCTCCCTGGTCTGAAACACAGGACTGTAGTAAATGCTGAGCAATTTTTTCAGTGAAGAAATTTGTGTTCTGTATTGTCCTGAGTCCAGTCATACTAGTAAATAAATAACTTCAGCAATCGCCTTCTCTAGTACAAAGCATTAGACAGGACATCCAAATGAGCTCTCTAGTCCTGAACTGTATGATTATAGGAGTCCTTTGTAGGAAAACCTGGGTCACTGGGTCAAGTCTATCAGCTCTTACAGAAACCATTTTCTGTGGTATCTTTGATAATGTTTTGTTCCCAGACTTTGCCTGATATTTCAGCATAATATTGCCCAAGGTGCTTTAACCTCTGTGTGCCTAAGTTTCTTCCTGATATAATGTGGGACTGATAATTCCTTTTTTTTTCTTTTGTAAAGTGTTTTCAGATGTATGGCTGAAAAATACTAATTAATTGGTTTTATTAGTACTATCACATTATATCTGACAGGTCTTTCCCGACAGAGCCTGAAGAAACCTCCTCTCATACAACACATCTTCATGAAGAACAGTGCAGAATACTGGCAATAACAACACATGCTCTTCTTTGGGGTGATTTTTATTTATTGAATGCACCAGAAGCCCAGCAGGCAGAGTCAGGAGCAATGAGCTGATTTTTGGACCCTGTAGAAATTAATATTGCCTTTGACAAGAGTCAGTTTGCTAACTTGCAAATTGGAAGTACACTTGTCTTAGCTCACAGCCACGGTCATGTGGTAAAATGGGTGCTGTCTGCCCTCAGCCTGGAGCAGCAGAGAAAAATGAAAATGCGTGTACAGCTCAGCACTTGTCACTGCTGGGACTGAAGGTAACCACAACAGACGATGAGCTGAACATGCCGTTTTGCTATTCTGAGCTGTGTAAAAATAGCTTCCATTTTCTTTTCTGGAGTACTGTCGTCTTGTCCTGCCCAGCACTGTTCTTCCAGAGCCTTATGTAAGCCAGCACAAACTTCTTAGCATTTCTGGGACAAGCCTTCACTTTTGACTACAGAGAAGCAGCAGATGCCATAGGTGTTCAAGAGCAACTGAGTGAATCTACAGCAAATGAGTATTGTCTGGCACATTATTTCGGAGCGGGGAACTCGTATGACTCTTCCTAGTGGCTGGAGTCACCAGAAGACCATTGGTTGGAAATTACAGTGACTATTCTCAGACTTGAGCTTTTTTGTTCTCGTGTAAAGCCATTGGTGACCCTCCATCCTGCATTGTCCCAGATTAGGGTAAAAGGATCACTTGCTTCTTTGGGTCATTACATTTGTTTAATTAAAATGAGTGTTTCAAAAAGGAAAAAGGGTGGCCTGAGCTCTAACAGAGATAAGAACAATTAGTAGAGATTCTGAGCATTTAGGCTGTCAAACAAAATGTGGTATCAGCCTCCTTAGGCCCATTTTTACACACAGGCAGGCTATGTTGTTGAACTTACTCTTTTTAATAAAGAATTTACTAAGAGTTTTATTGCAGTCAACTATAACACATATTTTTAGTACTACAGTAAATCTGTGTCCAGCTGGTCCTTTCAGGTTTTTTTGTTCCTAATACTCACTTGTACAGTTATTTCTTTGAGCTATGTAAAACTATAATTGAAGGTACCAGTACCATGCCAGCATGAGATTGTGTGGTATCTGATGGTTACAAACAGATACCAAATGCTACTAGTAGCTGTTTGAACTGTCAAAACTAAATGGAAATGTTGGACTGGTATTTGAATGGATATTGAAAATGAAGTGAGGTATGTTGCTAAATAATAGCAGTTTGTATTTAAATATCTCATTCAAACTTTTAATGAGAAGGGGGAGAATTTTCAGTCAATGTCATTTCACTTCAGCATTTCATTCCTGTTTGACAATGACTTTCTGTCACTTTATAGTGAGTTCCAGTTATCTCTTATTAGCCTCTTCCTTCTCTTATGTATGGTATCTCTACCACACAGGAAAAGGATTATTGCCTTTCCTAAATTAATTCTTGCAGTACTTTTTAATGCATGGATAAATTGCTTGTGTCTTAGTTTCTGTAAAAGCTTCCCTCTATAGACCCTTTATTTTATTTAGAAGCCGGAAGAAAAATCTCCTTTAACACTGCAGATCTAAAATTCCTGACTAGTTGTGTCATTTCCTGACAGCACTGCTCTCAAGACAGTTATACTTCTTGCATTCCTAATTTTTGCTGAATGTATAAGAAATCCTGAGTCTGGAATATTGTCTTTCCCCTCTCTATCAAGACACGTCTCAAAAACAGACTTCCCCCAGCTGGAAGGACTTTAAAGATGATTCAGACTTTAAGCATCACAGAATCTTCTAATACTTACTTGGGTGTTATTCTATGACAAGCTTCTGCATTGCTGGCATGTGTAAGCACCAGTGATACAGAGCTTATTGAGATGGGAGGAATATTTTAAAATAAAAGATGATTCATTTTCCTAGTATATAGTTTTTTCTTAACTCCTTGAAGGCTTCACATGCTTTTGAAAGACATCTGTGAATAAGTCACGTGAATAAGAGAAAGACTGTATTTGCTGCCTCTAAATTTCAAAAACACATCCAGTGTAAGTCACTAGTGCTTGAAAGTCAATATCATTTTTAAGATTTCTGTGGCTTATATGAAATGAGTGGGTAGGTATTATATTATGCCATAATTTATAGCTCATTTAGTGCACTACACTGTGCACTACAGCTGCTGAAGTCTGGTAAAACTAGTCCTGGTTCAGGTGTGAAGCAACAGTGGAGCAATTTGGTGGAAACTATTAGTAGTAGTGACATACAGCTTGGTAGAATTCATCCTTCACTTGTAAAATGTGGCACTGTAGTACCAATCAGCTGCACAGGAGCACTGATATTATCTGACATTTCCTTCCTCAGTTCATTTAAGGCATGGCTTACAGCTTGCCCCTCCATTGTAGAGTCAGTTTGTCCCATGATGAACTTATAACCATTTCTGTAGCAATGATCCCTGAGGTCAGGACAGCAGAATATGTGAAGCATCTTCTAGCACCATCTTCTCTTCACCAAGTGCTTCCCTCAGGAAGAGACTCGGTAACCCAATTTCAGAGGCTAAGTGCTGACTGGCAGTCTGAAGATCTTTCACAGGGCTTAAACAAAAGCATTGCTAGGAATTTCAGGGCTATATTCTCAATCTAGAAAATTCTGGTAGTTCACATGCCTATGCAACCAGTGAAAAATGGGATGAACATAATATTGGTCCTTCATTACATCTGCCATGTCAATCAGGATGTTGTCTTCCACTAGACTTGACATCTGAGCCACTGCCACAGGAGATTTTATAGTCTTACTGGAATGAATTGGAACTTTTCTTATTAACTAGATGTATTATTCTTTTCAAGAAGAGTTGCAAACCTGGAAATTCAAGTTAAAGTGCAACTAAAAGTACATCATCATCTGGGAAGCTGCTCGTTACTCAGGTTTGGGTGTTTTATATACTGTTGCTGCTGTGAATATCCCAGAGTACAACCTGAAGTACCCTGGCAGAGAAGTTAAATCTACAGAGAACACTCCTTCATGAGTAGCTGAGTTCCACAGAGAAGCAGCTCTGCACGACCCCTTGCTGCCATCTCCTGCCTATGGAGGATGTTTGCCACCAGACCAACACAGGGGCAAAGATGGTGGAGTAACATCAAAGCTAAGGTTGGAGAAACTTATTTGACAGTGCTGTGCCACTGTCTGTTGCCTGGCATTTTCAGGTAATGAATAATGACTGCACAGAGCTATCTGTGCTGCACTAGAACTTGAAGAGATGATCACATTTGCCTAGGAATGACATAAATATATGGAAGCACTGCCACAGCGACTTGTTTGTTTCAGGTCAAGGCACTGCAAATGCCCCTAGGTAATCAGATGCAATAAAAACACTGGCTGCCTTGACCTTTGAAACTAACAAATTGTGTTGCAATCAGTCACACTCCTTTTCTTTCACACTCTCCTTCTTTCCATGTCCCTCTTTTTCTTTCTCCCTCTAATTTATGCACTTCATTGGTAATGCAAAGCCGCTTCATATACAACTGAGAATAGGAAAGTTTTCCATGGGAATTGTTATGTTTTTTATAAATAGATACAGTATTAAAGAGAGATTTTTCTATGGTCTTCTGATTAATGGTTAATGAATGTTAGTGAAAAGCACTACACCTTGGATATTGATCTTGCCTTTTTAGACAAAGAAGGTGAGAATCGTGGACAGTAATAGGGTAATATAGTTTATTTGGTTTAGTTTATTGAAGAGCACTATGACCGATCCAGTCCTTAAAACCTCTGCCAAAATGGCACAGCTTTATTAATTCATTGCTTGTAGAACACTGAGTTTTTTACAAAAATGATTTCCATAGCTCCAGAGTGTATTACACTTGCAATCACACTTCTGCATGTTCATGCTACTGAAGGCATAACTTCTGTCCTTTTCTGAAAGATCCCAATATCATAGATACTAAAGGATAGAGCATATAACCGGCCAACCTCCTAACATGAGAAGGAGAGTTAAAGCCTTTAAATCTGAAATCAGTGGTAAAATCAGGAGCTTGGTCATTGAAATATGCTCTTTCCTGTATGTGTATCCATTGGGAATGTGACCAGAGTGGGCATTGGACTGTTTCCCTTATATTAAACTTTTATGCTGAGACCAGGGATATATGACTTTAGGGGAAAAAAGTCATCTTAATGAAGGATATTATGATGTACTGATAGAAGGCAGTTAGTAATGAGAAATCTTTGGTCTCTGGCACTGTTGAAATTCACTATTGCCAGACTTTTTTCAAATAAAGATGTTATAAGGACTCAAAAATAAAAAAGAATATTCGTGGCACTGGGGTTGATGCCGTTTAAAGATGAATTGAAGAAAACATGCTATCAACTCTGCAACTCAGAGAGGTTGTTCATATACTTCTTTCCAGCCATCAGTGTGATCATACACAGGAGAGGGGATATAATGCTTTTCCATCAAATGGCCATCCTGCTGGTTTTTGTAACATTACCAGTCAGAAGCCTATGGAGTACAGCTTCTGCTGCAGTACAGAATAATTAATCACTGGCTAGGAAGGAAGAGCTGCTTACCTTTCCTTGTAGAAATAGCAGAGGTTTGACATGCTTTATGTGCCAGCATAACAGGTACTCACAAACTCACTGACACTGGAGGATATTCAGTGATGTTCCAGAAGTGGAAAGCCACATTTAATTTGCATATGAATTCACATACATATTTTAGCCATAATGTATTCCAGAAGCAATGCTGTTTTGTGCTCTGCTCTTATATAAGAAACCACCAGCTATTGAATCAACAGCATTTACACCAAAATATTGGGAAGATGAGCTGCAGATCACTTTTGTATCTGCAGTGAATCATGACTCTGCACAGTGCCTTCTCTGACACCAGCTTCCTGACCTCTTTGCTCACTCATTCCTGTGAGAACTGCAGAGGAAAGAGTACTTCCATCTCACACCTCTTCTAGCAGCTAGTGGTCACTTTGTCTCCTGAAACCTCTCTTTCATTCCTGCTTCTGTCTAGTCTACCACTCACCCAGGATCACTGTTCCTATGAGAGTACAGCCCAGGACACAGGACAAAGGCTTATGATTTTCCTCTGCTAAAGGAAAGTGTTTTGTCTAGGTGAATAGGTTAGGCTGATGAAGTGAGAGGAAGCAATTGTTTCAGCTCTATAGTTATTGCATTTAAAATAGTGCTGTGAAGTTCTCAGATTTTGCAATAGTGGTACAAGAGTTCTCTTATATAAAACATATTCACTGCCCTAATCCTGTATATAAGACAATGACTATAAACAGAGTGATAATGTAGGTTTATGTGGTTATTGTTAGATGTGAGTACAGGGTGCTCATTCTGAATGGGGCTATCTGAGCTGCTACAGTAGGAGAATGAATGAGAGATGAGAGACTAGTGTTCTCTCTGGTACGTGAAGTGTCAGGGTATTGTAACTGGAGGGACTGACTGATGGGCTGCTCTGCTTTTGGCAAATATTGTGCTACCTATACATTGTTCTGAATTATTTAGTGGAAAATTGGAGGAAGTGGCTTAACAAGGCAACAGGTATGTCAGTTATCGACTGGAGTCTTTCACAAAGGCAATTTTCTTATTCTTTTCTTTATAGTGACTTCTACATTGTGCCCTGTCACAGCTTCCATTTTTTGTATTTGACAATTTATCTTTTTCCTTTAAATAAATAAATCCAAGAGCAGAGGACTAGTTTTCTCCTGCCATGCATGTCCTTAGTTGCCACTAAGTATTGAAGTCAGACTTGGACTGAAGCCAGAGTAGATGCCTCCAGGCTGTACAGCTTTGAAGCACACAGAAACTAGATAAGTCATGTATAAAAATCAAAGTGTATCAATTCTGCAGACAACAAAGAAAGAACCAACCAAAATTATGAATACAAGCTCTCCAGAAAAGTGAAGGTCAGATTTGCCCTTCTCAATAAGGCACACAGTAATCAAAATACTTTTATTCAAACAATGCAATTTCTGCTCTTTTTCATCTAAAGACACAATGCTTAAGAATTGTTCAGCATTCCTTGAGACAAGTAGTTTAAAAGGTTTAGTTGTCCCATGCATATTTTGGAATTTAACCTATTTGGAATTTACTTTTACAAAGTAAAGGGAAACTAGAATCATATGCTTCTATTTATCTTCATAGCTAAACAAGCAACTGTTTTACACATACACACATATATATGGATATATAAACCCATATATATAGGTTATCATATCACACAACTGGAAATCAGATCAACCAGACCCTGTTTTCATATCAGCCACTGCTGGTTTTTGTAATGTTGAATTTGTCACTGGAACTCTAACTATCTGGTCATAAAATGTAAAGATGCATCCATGATACACTTGTGACATGCTTTTCAGGTAGATACATACTCTCAGAGATAGAAAAGCAAATGCAGAAAGCCCCAGTGTTTTGACTAAGGCTGCACAGTGAATCAGTGCCACACCAGAGGATGAATCTGGAGTATCTGACTCAATTCACTTCCTCTGACAAGATGGTGCTCTTGCTGATGGATGTAGTCATTTCAGTTACTGCTCGCAGCTTAAAATAGGGAGGAAAGGAGGTATTTTAACTAGTATAGTGCCACCTTGTTCCCTCAGTGTGATGACCTATTCCCATTTGCCTGAGCGCTTCTTATCTTCATCATTTTTCTTTAAGATGTTTTTTTCTTTTTTTTCTTTTTTCCTTTTAAGCTAGGATCGTGGACAATGAGTGTGAAAAGAAGCTCATAAAATGATTTACTCAATCTAGACAGATGTTTGTCTGATCAGTTCTTTAAATAAGGAAAAGCTTCTAATAATGAAGATATTGCAGCTTCCTTATAAGAACCTTTTCAGTGTTTATTCACCTTTATCTTTTGAAAATGTATCTGATCTGGAAACTCTTTCTTCAAATTCAGCTCATGATTCTTGTCATGTTCACCTTGCAAGTCATGTTCTTTGCAGTACACTTTAGATATTTTAATATTGCTGCCATGTTCAGACCAAAGTTTCTAGTCTAAAGAGCAGGTTATTTTATCTTTCTTTTGGTCTCGGTTTTCTAGGGATCTAAATGTTCTTGTTGCTGTCTCCTTGTCAGTCTCCAGCTGTTTGTCCTGTGACTTCACAAGCTCTGTAGCACTCAACCACAGTACTCGAGAAAAATTTACGAACATTGAATTCATGGTATAGAGGACAATAGTACACTTCTGTTTTGTATGTGTGTGATAAACTACAACTATATTTATACATCTTGATTTATTGTTATCAATTTTAACATCAGCATGAGTTTTCTGGCTGGTGTGTATCCTGTAATGTATTCTTATCTCTAGGTACTCCTCTTCACATCTGCTGCCTGGCTGGTTGCTCCCCATTCTGCAGTCAGGCAGGTTTATTCTAATGTACTGTAGAAACTTACATTTATCCTTATTGGATTACACCTCCTATAGTTTCTTTTTTTTTTTTCCAAATTTCCAATTCAATTTGAAGTAATTCCCTATTTCTTCTGTTTTGTTGCAAGCTCCCAGTTTGATATATCCCTGGGGGTTTAATCAGCCCACCTTTTATTCTATCAGCCAGGTCCTAAAGAAATTAATTATTAATACCAAAACTAGCACAGGCCTACTTAATATTGTCTTCTGTTTGCATTGTGAGCTACTGCTAATTATTCTCAGAGTGTCTTTTCAATCGGTTTTGTGCCATTGTATAGCAGTATGAGTAGGCTGTGTTTCCCTGTGGCATGTGAAATTCAGCTGAACAATGTTCAAGGTATAACATGTTCTTGCTTTACCCTTACTGATAATCTGTGGAGAAAACAATCTAATTTGATGCAGTTTGATTTTGACAAATCCTGCTGTTCCCTCATTGTCTTTGAAACATGTGCAGTTTGAATATTATTCTCTTCTTTTCCACCGCTTGAAGCTGGTAATACCGTGTAAAAGTTACGAGAAGGGTCATGATCCTGGGATTCCCTCTCTACTACCCACGAAGTCATTCACTTGGACATGTAATTTATTTTGGCAGTCCTTAGTTAAATGTCTTCAGTGATAGGATAATGATTATCACACGTGGAATATCAGAATCATGATGATGAATAAAGAGTCTTTGGGTTAGCTTGACAATGAAGGAGTAAAGGGAGAAATTATACTTCCTAGAAAACATTACAGAGTTGCTGAGGAAATTCTTTAAATCTGTTCTAGCAATAAAGCTATGGTAGAGGGTACATGTCTCAAATGTGCACTTTTCAGGAAGATGGAGATGAGAATATAAAGGGGATGGGTGCTTAGATTAACAAGAAAAGGTTTCTGATAGAATGGGGAGCAAGTGCTTGAACAACTGGGAAAAAAAAAAAGACTCATTAAAATAACTGCTGTAGAACAGAAACAGAAAGTAAATGCACTTTATTTTGATACATATAGTTAGTGTGATTTTGGTAAAGTTGGTTGAAATGGTAATTAAATGAATTTACTGTATGAAGCAGCACGAGTCTGCTAGTTCTGCTAATTCAATGCCACCCATACGGTGGGTATGGTGAAATAAATAAATGGGACTTACTCAGTCTTTCAAAAATTCCTTGTAGGAACTGATAAAGAACCAAAGCTGTCAAATAGTAAGCAGTAAATGTCTGTCATTGATTTGAAACTGGCAAAGGACAGGAGACTGAAAAGAGAAATAAATGCTTGATTTTCAGGTTAATAGAAAAATGTCAAAAGGTTAATGGAAGGGTGCCTCAAACTTTTGTTTGAGGACCACTGTTATTTAATCAGTCATGTGGGAAAGGGAGTGTGCAGTGAAGTTGCAAGATTTGCAGATAAGAAATTATGGGAGTCAGCGTTAAAGAAGACCATGAGGAATTTCAGAGGCACCTAATAAAGGAGTCTGTATTGATATTGACAGCAGAACATCATATGCAGTCAATCATTTATTGATAAATATAATATAATGCCCATTGCAGGGGCTAATTTGAATTGTTCATACACATTACTGTGTTCTAAATTAACTGTAACCATTCAGGGAGAAAAACAAAACAACTAGGGGACATTGCCAGCAGCTCAGTAAAAACATCTGCTCATTGCACAGCAGAAGTCAAAAAGAAAATACTACACTGTGATACAGAAATAATGAGCTAGAAAATTCCACTGATCACAGCATTATATAAAACAGTGGTACATGCTAACCAAGGATGCAGAATTCATTTCTGCTCATAGAATCATGAAATAGTACAACTAAAGGAAGTTCAAAACCAGCTGCTGATGTTGACAAGAAACCTAAGAGTAAATTGCAGCAGGAAATGCTTGGGAGTTTGAGGCTGTCACAGACAAAGGCAGGCAGGCATGATGAAAATTCCTGAATGATTTGGGGAAGAAATACTGAATGTTCTTACTTGTCCTTTCCAAAACTGCAAGAACAGGAGGATTTCAGTGGATTTGAAAGGTGATACATTTGAAGACGACAGAAGAAAATGCGTTGTATTCAAAAGATAATTAACCTGTAAAACTAATTCTAAAAAGAGCCTAAACCAAGGAATTTATCAGTGCTCAAAAGAGGATTAAACAAATGTATACTAATGAGAAAATCCTCTGTAAAATATTTTGTAGGATTCCTAAAAGAGATTTAAATTTGTTTTAAGGCATTGACAGAAGCACACTGTGGAGTTATAGAGAATCAGTAGCTGGGGTTCATTCATGGTGCCACATGAAGTAGTGGGAATAGGCTTCTTGTACTCACTCTGGGGAATGCATGGTTCTTATTTAGTTCACTTGTATATAGCAGCAAGATCAGCTGTACAATGTATGCCAAAGATAAGGAGTTGCTGGTACAATTAAGGTTCTCTGTATCCTGAAATCACTAATATGATTGAACACAGCAGATGAATAATTAAATCCAGATGTCATTATTGTTGGCAAGCATGAAAGGAAAGAAAAGACCACGAACTCATTAAAAAATCACTTACTAGGTGGACTTCATTTTCACCTTCAAAGTGTGCTGCAAAAGCCCTTCCATGGAATAATCCAACATACAGATGTATAAAAATCAAACCAAATTGCCATTTAAACCAAATAGGACAAAGTCTCCCAGTGTTAAGCATGCTGAACATAACTAGCTTCACAATTTAGTTTTCTTAAGGAGAAATAATGTAGTTATCATTAAACTCCTTGGGAAACTAGCTTTAATAATGTTCTTCAGTTATCAGGGGTATCATTTTTCCTTCAGGCAGAGCTGAGGAAATATGAAGTTAAAACCATCACTGAGTGTGATAATGAAGTCAGTCCAATCCAGTGCAAGACCACAGCAATTCTTTATCGCTCCAAATGGGCTGTAGGGCTGAAAGCTATTTTAACTACTTGGCAAATTTGCTGAGTTCACAGATAGCTATCACTTTTTGAACATATTTTGCTGGATGTGGAAGAGCAAGAATATAAAAAGTACCCCAAAAACCTTCAAAACCAGAGAGGCTCAGTCGCAAAAGAATTTCCACAAAAGAAAACAGAATTGCACTGTCTTTCTAAGTTTCTGCTTAGATTTTAATTCAAATGGAGAACTATTTACATAGATACTTGAACTCACATGCCTGTCTTTCATTTAAATTTACATCTTACATACATGCATCTGACTTTCCCACTTACACTTACTCTTGATCACATAAATGTGTAAACTCTTCATTCGCTGACACCAGAAAAGCTTATCCTTACACACACTCAAAATACATAATTTTACATACTCCTCCCCTATTCAGACATATATACATGCAGGCATACAAAATTATATTAGATACATAGTATGTAAATACAAATTCTAATATCCTCACACAAAGAATGAAAAAAATATAAGCATGAAGAAGAAGTAAAATAGATGTAATTAGTTCAAAAGTCACCATCATCAGGGCTAAAGCTTCATTAGGTTCTTCTCTCAATCATGTATTTAATATTCATAGACTTGCAGTCAGTTACAATAGCAGGGCTTCAGCATGTTAAACATCTACAACCTGAAATGCTTTGAAATCCATTTTCCACTTTCTAATAATCCCCCTGTGCATCCCTGGGCTGATATTTTAATATATAATGCATATACACACTGGTACAAATAGGCAGCTGCTTTTAATGCTACAAAAATTATATTTGTCGCCATGTTGTTTCCTGTTACACCTTTTGAAACAAAGTATTTTCTTCTCCTGAAACAGACAATAAGCATACAATAACTGTTGAGATCTCAGAAGTTATGGTGTCCTTAACTTACAGGTCACAAAACTTGAAGTGATGTTCAGCTGTACCACTAAGGGCAATGGTCTTGGCAGTTCTGGTAGGTAAAGGTCATTCAGGTGACCTCGTGTATTAGAAACTCTGAAACAATTTTGTATGAAGAAATATCAAACAAAGTGCCTCTAGAACACTATCAGAGGAACAGGGCATTTACCTTTCCAAGGTGTCTGTTACAGAGACCACATAGAATTGCTTGAATCCTAACACAGGAAGTATTTTCAATAAGCCACAAACCACTAAAGGGAACAGTCATGTTCCAGAGATGGTGCAGTGTGAGCTGTGTGAGTCACACTGACAAAAAATGAGACAATTAGATAACCATAGTAATATTTATATCTACTACTTCTGAATCTACTGCAGCAATGGTTGAATTATACCCTCCAGCTAGTGTTAACTACTGAGGAAATGGAGATGCTTCATTGAGTCAGATGATGATGCTGAAAATGATGTCAGGAACACAAGGTTCTTCCCAGCCTATTTATACTAAGATACCATACTGCTATGTAAGTAACAAATTAGAGTATAAGCAGGCTATCTGCAGTGCTTGCCAGGCCCAAAGAGTTTCAAAACAACTCTGAACAGAATTTTCTCTCCTGTGATGCTGCCACATGCCGCTTCAGATGCCTAAATGGGAAAAAGGAGGTAAAAGTTAAAACAGAAGCTGAGATGATGAGAAATTACACAAATTATGAGTGTGCATTGTTTGATAAATGATAGCAAAGCAAGAGTATGATAATAGACATTAAACATTTAAGGAGTATAAATTGTTTTGAGTGATGCATTGAGGGCGTGTAACTAGAAATATTAGGCTGAAACTAAGATTAAGTAAATTCAGGCTGAAAGCAGATGCAATTTCTTAAGAACAAGACGAAAACTATGGAAAACTTTCTCCCCAGGAAAGAACTGAAAACATCCTTGCTTAGCCAATTTAAATCTGGATTGTACAGATTACTACTGAATGTATCGCGTGGGACAGCTGTACTGGATGTGAGGCAGGCTGAAGTGGGTTAGGTAATAAGATAAATATGTTGGAATACATACCTGCCACTTCTAGTGTCTATGATCTTGTTTATATATAAAAGGATCTTGAGGGGGCTTAGTTCCAAAAACATTTAGGGAATTTTCTTCCAAAGAAAGCAGTTGGTTTAGAAATTGAACCAACTGGAAATTTTCAAACAGTGATATTTTAATAAAGCTGTTGCAGAGAGGGAAGTGGTGATCTGTGCCAGCCAAACCACTATAGCAATGCTAGCAGCTAGCCAGTAACTCATGCCAGTGGCAATAGCTGTCCCCAGTGTGACCAAACCAACAGTAAAAGCTGCTTCTATTTTTGTCATGATTCACATGGCCACAAGGAAAGGCAGCTTGATTTTTTTTTTCGGCTGTATCCTGATCGTAGTCCCATCTTTGTGTCTCATCCATATCTGTGGTTCTAAACCCCACATAGATTTCCCATATTGAATAGAAACAGACATTTCAAATGTGCCAGGGCTTGTGAAATGTTAATTAAAGCTTTGTGTTGCAGATGTGATGCCAAGATTATCTTTCATTCTTCTCTGCATATGATTTCTTCTTGGCATTTTTGCTGATATTGACACTATACCACTTTCATCCTTAACTTTTTTCAAGGACCCTGTCCTAGCTGGGACTGAGTCCAAGATGTTTTGTGGCTTTTCTGTCTTTTGCTTCTGTGACTTCTTTTTCTATTATTTTTTCATGTGGCTCAGAGCTTCAGCAAAACCAGATGCTGCAGCATCTGAAGTTAACAGAGCACAGAGCAGACTGTGTTCCTTCACATCCTCCTTCAAACCCAGCCTGCTACATTACACAACACTAGCTCTGAGCTATTACTGACTGGTATTAAAACCAGTCTAACAAACAGTACATTGGTTAAGTCCACCATTTTGACCTCTAAGCTAGCTTCTTCTGTCAGTGAAATCATTGTAAATACCTGCATAGAATGCTGTAGTACTGTACAGAGGTAGGCAAGTTAGCTTTGAACAAGCGTGCATGGATATTAGGAGTGGTTTAACCATGGCAGCCCAGAGTGCCATGCAGTTAATTTTACACGGTTGAGAAACAGAGAAAATTAGCCAAGGTAGTATACAGCACCGCATGTCTTTATTGCTTCTAGCATCCAAATTTACTCATTTATAGAGTTCAAGTATTTTTCACAGCACTGGATTGTGCAATTTAGGTATATTGTACATACAAGACTGTACACCTGAATGGTACAAAAGCTCCTACTCATACCTTGTAAATCTATGATGTTTCTCATTGATGAAAGAAAGGAAAAAATAGCTTTGTCTTTCAAATCCACACTGATTTTAAGACTTCTGTAAAACACATTTTCTAGCTTTATTAAAAGAAATATTGTTTGTTTATGAATATTTGCTTTTACAAAAGCTAAGATCTCAGTCTCTATGAATAGGTACCTTTGTCGTTCAAGTATGCATACTGTTCTAATGCACAATTTACTTTGAAAGTACATTTCTATTATTTCAAGTTTCACAGTAATTGAATTTTCCTTCTCATATACACAAATATATAAAACTGATATGAAATTATGTTGGTTTTGAAATAGTAAACTGTGGACATTCAAATTATCTAGAATATTTCTGCTACTGGATAACATGAATAGAAATTGCTCTGAATTTGACCAGAAATTTTGCTTCTGTTGCTAATTGAACCAAGATGTGTTTGCCCTGGGATTACCTCTAGTCATGCTTGGCATAATTTACTGTAATTATGATTAATTCCATATACTTAATTGGACAACGTGTCTGTTAATTGATCTTGTATTTTCCCCTCTATTGAAGCTGTAGTATGCAAATAGTTACAGTCAGCATAGCACGGGTGTAGACTAGAATACTAGAACCTTTCTTCCTGGGTAGTGAAGTACAATGTCAAGATTTTTCTTGTCAGAATAGTTTGGTTTTTCTTTTTGGTGGGGAAGGAATACATTTAGATTTTGGAGTGCAAAGAGTTTTCAAAAGTAGATGAGAATCTTTCATCCTTTTTGGCCTTTAAAACAGATAGGACTCTGCAGAAACAGTTTTGAGTCAAAGTTGTGTCTGTCCTTACCAGTTCTGTGGTGAAACCAGGTCCTTTGGGTAAGTCAAGACACTACTTCTCAACGGCTCCAAGTTCCTATGAGCTAGAAAAAAACCTTATAATGTGCGTTTGTAAAAGCATTTCTTAATCTGCAACAGTCATTGAGAAATATGTATCAGAAAGATGGTAGGCATGCGAATGTTATGCTGTCCCATCCAGAAGGGTACAGTTGCAAGCTAACTTTCCCCGAAACATTTTTCCAGGTTGCTTTTTTTATAACTTTCTACCATCCTTTGGAATGAACAGAGCACTATATGTAAAATATAATGCTGTAATGGAAAATGGAAAATGCTGGTTGTACAAGAATCACAGATTAGTAGAAATAAAAACTTTGATTTACTTAGCATTTTCACTTAAAAATCCTTAATAGGTTAAATGTTTGTCTTTTTTCAGGCTTCATTTTTCTCATCTCTCACATACAGCTATGTTTTGCAGAGTGCAGAAGCTGTGTAGTAACATGCAAAAATAGCACGCAATGGTTTAGAACAGGAGGGGCTAGTGGTTCAGATTTAAGTAGGTGCAAATCTACTTAATTCCATAAATCACATTTGTTAATCACTATTTTCATGCAGACCAAGGAGAAAGAAAAAAATAAAAAGCAACAAAAGAAGGAATGGCATATCCGGTTCAGACTTCTGTAGGTACTGATCCAACAAAGAAGTCAGGCAGACTTCTCTAGAAATGTTGAAAGATGCTTTGTTGTCCAGGAAAATGATGCATTCATTCTTTGGCAAGTGAATGCTTCTCTTTTTCAGTTTATAAATTTAGCAGAGCTATCATTTGATATGTGAAAGATGCTGTTTTGAGTAAAGTGTAAAAGATAGGAAAGGGTGAGGAGTAAAGAAATGTAACAACCAACTTCAGAAGTGGTTTTGAAAGGTAAAATATGAAACTTTCTTGCATGTCATTAAACATTTCACAGCATTCCCTGAATGCTTGCAGACAAGTAATTTTGCCATTCCTGTTTCCATTTTTCTGGCCTGCAAATCTAAGAGATGCAGTATGCAGCACACCTGAATAATGACCCATAAGACTTGTTTGTTACATTAAAAAAATAGGTGAATTAACTGCAGAGTAAATGAAGGACTTAATTATATGAAGATATCACCCTTATTGAGAGGAGAAATCATTGGCCTTTTCCATAAAGCTAAGATGCACATTTATACATTTCTTAGCATTGTAGAGTACTGAAGAAGCCAAAAGGTAGAGGCTGATAATATCTGTAGCAGTGCTATGACAAAGAGAAGGGCTGGTGTAAAACCTAGTCTTTCTTTACTTCTTACTTGTGTTTTGATTATGAGACCACCAGAAAGTAATGCGAATTTTTATTTTGATATAATTTGAGCCTTTAGTACTGCAACTTCTTTCTCTTTTTTTTTTTTTTATCACATATCTAGGGATCACCAGTTGCCAGGCTTGGGGTCAGAGATTACTTTCTTGCTTACTTTGAGGGTATAGAAAAAACAAAGTTACTTGTGTTTTTTCATAACATGTTAGTACATTATAAAAAAGAGATGGTTATTGTGCCATGCTGTTGTTTCATTGAAACAGTGAAAAAGATTGTGTGGATGGAGAGGAAAATGGGAGGCAAGGAGGAGAAAGATCAGAGGAAGACATCAGGATAGGGAGGGAGAGAGAGAGAAGTAGGTCAGTGAAAGTGAAGAAGTGTTTACAGTCTGGGTGGATTGTCATCAGGTTATTTTACCTCGATGGTGATAGGGCAAATGTCATTTGAGGCAGAGCTCTGATACACACTGCTTCATGCCTAATGAAAAGAAAAATATTTCATCTAAATCTCAGAAAAAAAGTTTTATTCAGGTGCAAGTTCAGTTTCATTTGAAAGCTTTGGGTTTTATGATATTTGATCCTAACCAACTTACCTATCTCTAGTAAGTAATATGCCCCTTGCTTCTAGCAGCAGGTCAGACAGAATTTCGCTATTGAGATCATTCATCATTGCAAATAGCTATATTTTCTTTTCCAGGCCAGGGTCTGAAATGAGGCTGCCTATAAAGAAATCTGGGCTAGGATGTGCAATAGTCTTGAAATAGTTTCTGCATGAATTGTGGTGTATCAGATGGCAGACTGGAGAACAAAGGATAGAAAAGATCTTCATGTTTCTCATTTTAGAATAAGTTCTTATTAGTTAGCATGGAGACAGCTGGTCTAATGGTGTGAGGAAGACATAGACAATGGTTGTTTAGCTGTTACTTAAAGCTTTTACCGACAATATTTGAACGTTATCCAGAAAGCAAAGGCATTTTAGCAGGGTAAATGTTTTTATAGATCAAAGCATTAATGCACAAATTTACAGAATAAAACATACCCCACTCAGCATTTGTAACCCAACTTTATAGAAAAGAGGGTGCCACAATTGTGGCTGAAGATATGCTTGGCAGAGCTCTGTGTTTGCAGCCTTTCCTTTCTAGTGAGCACTATCAATCTGTCACATTTTATGAGCAGTAAAAAACTCACCAAAATTATTAAGAGAAAAATAATAATAAAAGCTTAATAATTTTCCTATTTCTGACAAGTAGCGAGTATGAAAAAATGCTGTCAGAGAGCTCTCTGGCTCCTGTCTGCACCACCCAAATGCTCACTTCTAATCCTTTTGGTCATTTTTTCCCACTAAGACGTTGTATTTATTTCTGCCTCTGACAACTGTTTGAAAAGTTGTATGCCTTCTGCACAGCGCTGTATTATGGACGATGTATTAGGAGTCATATATCCAGCATGCCTTCTTTGCGGGTACCTAATAACTGTGCCTCTGCTCCATAAAGAAAAAGCCTATGACAGGTTTATTCATCTTTTTATTTCCTTGTTGTGCTCTGCTCCCTGTTGAAAAAGGTTCTTTTTCAATTCAGCCTCTTTTTCTCTTGTCTGGTTTGTAAATGCCAGGTGAATTTCATTTGCACAGACACTGTAGGGAATTGCTTTCCTGCCCCACAGACTGCCAGTCACAGAAAGGAGACATTACACAGGCTTCTGTTTTCAAGGATCAAGCAGAAGTTTTGGACTACAGGGAAGAGCAAGCAAAATACGAGTGACAGTCATCTTTCCATTCAAGATCAGAAAGGACACAGTACTAAAATCACTTAAAACATAAGTCAGTTCATTCTTATACCTTTGAAGACTTTACTTTTGATCTGATTCAAAATAGGTAGGAGCACCTGGTCTAGCTCCTATCTGCTTTCTGCCTGCTTCTTGTGGAGAGAAAAACTTTGGTGATGTTGAGAAGGTTTCCCATGATTTACTGTCCTAAATAACTACTTGCATGTTCCAGGTGCATAATGGGAGTTAAACCCAAAACATCTGCTTCATGGACAAGAATACTGCAGAGATAGTAATTCAACAGACTGATGTTGGCTGAGTGAAAGTGCCCAGTAATGTCGTTCTGTTTGCTGTAACTATTTCTCAGACCCACATGCACATTTATGTCTGTGTACTACACCCTCCCACACATCATCTTCCTCACCCACACACATCAGTGCTCCCAGGTACAGCAGACTCCATCCCACAAAGCAGTGATCTCATTCAGCAAACTGCAGGCACCAAGAAACGCGTGTGTGAGCCCTCGTTCACACTTAGCATATGTAGTAGGTGAAGCTTCCCATGCACACACATAAGTGTAGTCAGGTCACATTAGCATAGCCCTTAAAAAGCTTTCTGTGATTTGCAAGTGAAGGCAGAGGATCACCTCCAAAAAAACCTCAACCTCTGTCTTTTCTAGGAGAGTGCAGGAATATTATAAACCTTAGAAAGGGGACTTTATACAACAGGCAACGAGAGTTCATTAATTGATCTAAAAGCAAGCACTTGAGTATGATTAAGGACTCCTGTGCAACTTGTATTTCATATCAGTGCGTCTCCCTTTCACACCATTTCCTTTTCAGCTCTGATGTGGATAGGAAGAGCTGATGTAAATTGCAGGCAGAGGGTGATGATTGCTTTAATGGAAATAGCTCTTAATGAGGCAATTCGTTCTGCTGAGCTGCCATGTGCTAGCTCCCCATAACGGTTTAAAAAGCTGGTAGCAGCAGTCTTCTACTATTCTAAAAGTACATATCAGATAGGTGTTAACCCTGCCTCTGCTAGCTTAGCCTGAGGGATTTTTATTTTTTTCTTCTTTTTCTTGTGGCTCACTCGATAGAGCCATTGTCTCAGAAGAGTAGAGTATCCCAGGCTCAGTGTTGAACTTTGGATCGGCTACCCTGTTACAGGCAGTAAGAAAACTGTATGGCAGCAGTTAGGCTGTTGTTTTTTCACCTACTGTTATGCCTTACACTGCTTTCTCACTGTGGTGATGTGCTTGTGTAGGGATTTATCAGGTTGCTTTGTAATGCTGATATATAACTCCCAATAACATATCATCCACTTTTTTTTTTATTCAGCCCATTCAGCACAGCAGGAGTGAAGGCAACCAGTATATTGTAACAATAAATTTTGAGATGGGTTTTATTGTTACTGTTTGCTGTCTGGCTGTAGGTACCCACCCAGAGCTTTCACTGTAAGGTGTAACAGAGCAATTCTTAACTATGGTATGGAGCAAACAGGAAAGCCTGAGTGTTATGGAGTTGAGCTCTGCAGAAATACAAATATAGTAGAAATAATAAGAGCATTTTATCTAAAGAATAATATGCTGTAGTGATATTTTGTTTTACCACTGCAAGGTATGAGGCCACTGATTATTGTAGTACACTGAACTTATAGCAGTGTCTTTCATCCTAGCAACTCAGAAGGCTTTAAAATTCAGTTTTCATACCCATCTTGGTGAAAATACAATTATATCCAGAGTTAACTTAGGTTACGGCCATTGGAGTGGATTTGAGCAAAGAAGAAATTCAAAACCTGAGTCTTGGGAAAACAGTCAGTTCATTACTGTCGTGAATTTGCCATATAATCTTTGGGAAGATAGTTAGCCTTTTGGTGCCTTTGTTCCTCTCCTGAAAGTGAGGTTAATAGTCTTTACTAGCGGTTATGAAGCTAAAACATAAAAGGTGCTCAGATGCTATGATAGTGGTGTCCCTATATAAGGTAAAGTTTAATATCAGAGCCAGCAGCAGAAAGTAGAAGTCTGGGCTTCTGTCACTGACCAAAATAACTAAATTATACTTGATCTGTAGCTTTGTCTTTGGGAAAGTTTAATAACAGAAGATGCTATGCCTTTGGTCTGTAAGGTCTGTAATAACATAGCTTTTTATCATTGCTGAAGTGTGGTGGGAACTCCTGGATGGGTTTCTGGTTTCTCGGATGATGTTACATGTGTTGATTGACCACATGGAAATTCTCAGACCAGAACTGCATCTCTCTACTTTTGGAACTGCCAGTCATCGTACTGGAGGCTTTGCTTTTGTTTTGATCACCACTGTTGTGACTCATCTCAGAATAGTGACTTCTTTCGCTTGCTTGCAACAACTGCCAGAGACAGTAGCCTGTTGAATACATTTGAATGTACTTTGGGTAAAGGAGAGAAACAACACACTCTGTAAGTTTATTGGAGTCATCACTGTAATTTCTTTTTGCATCTGAGGAAAGAAAGGTCTTGACCAGAAGAAAAAGCACACACAACTTCTACAGAATCATAAAAAGCCTTTCTACTCTGACATTCACAATTTGTCTCCTTAAAGATCTATGCAAACATCTTACTGCCCTGCTAGAATTCCCCAAGTGCCTGCCACAGGGCTTATATATTTAAGGTGCCATTTTCAAATCTCTCTTTTCTCATCCCTCATTTGCAAGATAATAACAAAGTATTGAAGCCATGGAAGAGTTAGGGAGGAAGAAAGTAGAAGGAAACTGACACTAATTATCTAATGTGGATTTGCTGGAGGGACCTTGGTAGGTTTTAACTCCTCAGGCCACCTGCTTTTACTTCTGAGCTGAAACACTTCCCTTGCTAAAAGCATTGCTGTGGGACTCTGTTTGTTTTCACAGGAAAGGAAAATGGTGAGTAAAATTAAATTCTCTTTCCATGGCTGTAGTCATCCCATCCAGTCAGGACTTGGCCTCTGTGTTGCTTTTTGTTTTGCAATCAAGTAATGAAAATTGATTCTAGCATTTTTGAAATCAACAACATTAAAGCAGAGACTACATGGTCTTGTGATTTTGGTATGTCTCGCACTAATCTCTTCTGGGACTATCACCCATAATATAATGGCACCGTGGGCAGACCTTTTACTCTGATCTTTGAAAAGTCACTCATAATGGCTATGGCATTTACACAGTCACTGTTCTTTTGTATTTAAAACTCACTTTAGCAGTAATACCTAAAGAATATTAGTCATCTTCTAATGATTATCTAGAAGAGCAGCTGTGTATTAAAAAGAAGTTCAGGTTTCAAACATAAAGATTGTTCCAGATTTCACCTCTTATTTGTCCTAAATGACAAGATTTTTCAAGTGAAAGCTAAACCTCTTTGGGGTAATCCTTGGGTACACCTCAGGTGAGTGTGAATAACTTAACAAATAACCATCTCACAAGCAGTTGTGTACCCTGAGCATCACGGGTGCCATAGAACAAAAATTTTCCTCTTAGGGAAGTTCTGTTCGGCACCACCTCTCACAATTCCCACTTGAATCAGCACATCATCTTTCTGTGCTGCTGTAGATCAGTCCCCAAGGTTTACAGGGAGCCACCCTTCAATCCTGAAGCTTGAAAATGGTGCACTTCACTCTGTGCATCCCAAATTCTCTTTCTGTGGGAATATTAACTTGTTACTCCATTCAGATTGAAACCTGTAGAAACAATGAAGACTACTGGATTCTTCTCAGGTTGCTTTGTTGCAAACAGCAGCTGCCATCTGGCTGTTATGTTTTTTGCTCTCTTACCAGGAAAGTTTTGAGCATCAGGCAGTATAAGGAAGACAGCCAGGAACAGGACTGGATGCTAAATTCAGCTGTGCAGTTGGAAAGGTTCAGTGAATTGTTTGTTTATATTTTTTTCCCCTGCCAGTGGTTATTAAACTTCTCAAGTAATGGCTGTAAGCCCCAGGAGGCTTCCAGGTGAAAATCATTCAAGCTTTTCCATAGCAGGCCTGATGTGGAGAGAGCCAGCATGTGTGTGAGCTCAAATTCCCAGGGCTCTGCAATTTGGCTTAACCTCCGCAGGAATGCAGGGGTGCGTGGTGGCAGCTCAGCCATCTGTTTCAGTGGGGTGTTCAGCTCTGGTGCTCTCTTCTCTGCACTCTGATTAATTGCAGCTGTGTACAAATTAGTTTTCTCAAAAAGCTATTTATCGCCCTCAAATTAACTGCATAGGCATTAAACTTCAGACAAACAAACAGACAAAATGAGAACAATAACATAAACGTCCAGCTTGTAGACCTGGTTTCATCTTGGACTTGTGGCAACAGTGCATGATGAGTGATTGCTGATGACAGAGTAGCTGCTGTTCTTTCTTCTGTCAGTAGTTAATTAAAGCCCCAGCATGGTGCTATAAGCACTGGGCTGCAAAAGGTGATGACAGAGATACAGCAGTGGCACCTGTACTTCTTCAGTCTGGGATAAATGGCGCTTTTCTGTAGTGGCGGAAGACATTATGGGCAGTGCTGTGCTGCACAGTCAGGTGTGGACAGTTGTGCATGTTCCCTGAGCTAGCTGCAGTAGAAAGACCATCTGGCTGAATTAACACAGGACAGTGCCCACAGATGAAGTCCCGCTGTGAGGCAAGACTTCTTTGCAGAGGCACAGGCAGTGAGGTAATGCATCTAATCATCTTTGGGACCAGAGCTGGCTTAAAGCACAAGCTTGACTGTACCCTGAGTGCTGCCAAGCGCTATTTAGGCTGAGGGTTTCACTGATGGCCTGTCTCTTTTTGTGCTTATATGTGGTTCACACTTGTGAAGTGTGGAATATTCAGTCCAGATCAGGAAGACACTTACAGAAGTGCTGTAAAAAAGAGCAACAACACCAACTGCCTTTTCAAAGCAGATCTAGTAATATCAGGTTGCTCAGGGCCACATCCATCAACTCTTGAACACCTCCAAGGCTGGAATTCATGTACCATACTGTGGTGAAATGTTCATGTAGAGGGTAAAATTACATGTGAAAATAATTTGTTCATTTGAAAATGTGACTTCATGGTCTAATGTGATATAAATGTCTTAAGACATATCTTGCAGCAGGAAACCTTTATTATATTTCATTTTAATTTATTATCTTTTAAAAAATAAGTAATGCTCTGCACTTCTCTAAGAACTTCTATTACTGATCTTAAAGCGCTTAACAAACAATAATGTGTGACAACAATGTTCTCTGTCCCTAAGATGGATTTAGTTTTCTTCATTTTAAATGAAGTGAAACTGAGGCAGAGAAGAGCCTTGTGCTATGTTCTTGGTCTGACAGGAACACAACAGAAGAGACAAGCATAAGGAAATGAGCACATCTGATTCAAGTTCTTCTAGCCCTATAGTTTTCTTTCAAAACAACAACAAACCTTGGACATGCTGAGCATGCACACAAACACCACACACAGAATGCACTTCAGTAACTTGTGGTTTTCTCTGAAGTTTGAAATTTTAAGATACTTGGTATTCTAACTGTTTTATCATACTTTTTTTTTTTTTTTTTTTTTTACTGAGAACATACTCTAGAGATAGTTTGATAGTTTCCATGATTATTAAAGTTGAATATTCATTCTATACAAAAGACTGCAGAATTAACAATACATTACAATTACACATGCCCTCAAATGGGAACGCAGGCTTATTACTTGTTTCAAGTAAAATAATTACTTACAGGAGTGACACATTGATTACTAATTCTTCAAGAAGTTATTATGCCTTACTCTTTGAAAAACAAAGACTTTAAGTCAGAAATATAATTCTTGCTAGAGTTGCTCAATTTGATAAATGGTTTTGACTCAAGTAATTGCTTCATTAAAGCTAAAATGTGCTGAAAAAGCTTGAGTTTACTTTGCTAATGCTACATAATAAAACAACTAGTATTAATAATAATTATAAAGCTAATAGCCTGCTGGGAATGAACTCCTGCTTTTTACTGGCTACCACAAAAGTAACATTTAAAACTTTTGATCGGTTTGAACCACCCTACAAACTTTGGTTGAATCCAGAGGCACAGAAATGCAAACACAGTGGCTCTTCATCATTGTCATTTTTTACACTTAGATGCTGGTCAGCAGATGAAAACTCCAATAACATGGAGGTTATATGCACAGTGTGGGAGCTACAATTGCATTCTTGCAGACTTTACGTCTCTCTAAGGCTCATGTCTCAGTTTAACATTCACAACACTATCTCCTGACAAGTTTTGACCACTAAGACATGAATTGAGGAAGTGATTTGACTCAAAAGCAGAGATGAGACAGAGATGGATTAAATCTTCTCCACTAGTGTGGTGCAGAATATTGTCATGAGCTTCAGGAAGAAAGCAGTGGGCCTTAACAATAGGTGTTTCTGATTCTCAGTTTTGTACTTAGTCCATGTAATTAGGTCATGCTTCATGTTACTTCAGTAGTAGGAAGCAGAGCAATTACTAGGAAGACCTCTCAGTGGGCTAGCTGGACTTGTACCAGATCCACCTTTTATCTTTCCAAGATATCGTTATTATTGTTGTTGTTGTTTGCTCAAGTAGTCTAGCAATGGGATTAATCTAACTGAGAGAGACAACATAGAATCATAGAATATTAGGGGTTGGAAGAGACCTCTGGAGATCTAGTCCAACGCCACTGCCAGCACAGGATCACCCAGGAACAGATCCAGGCAGATCTTGAAAGTCTCTAGAGAAGGAGACTCCACAACCTCCCTGGGCGGCCTGTTCTAGTGCTCTGGCACCCTCACAGTAAAGAAGTTTTTCCTTATGTTGAGGTGGAACTTCCTGTGTATATATAGTTCCTGAGATACAAACACCAAGGCCATTACCAGTTCATCCTCTTAATTAATTGGTAGGAGATTATTCCTATTTGTGAAAGTCATATTCATCTAATTAAAAAATATCTGCAGTTAAAAAAAAAAATACAGTTTGAGTACGGTCAGCAAAGATAATTTTATCATTTTCTTTAATATACTTTGGAGCTTGTGACAGTCACTGCTCTTGTATCCCTTCATCATCCAAATAAATGTATATTCTGATGAATTATTGTTACCTGGAGCAAACAGCAAGTTTGGGGTTTGGTTTTGTTTTTTCTTTTTTTTTACTAAGGCAAACTGTGAGTTTCCTCCCTGAGCAGCAATCTGCTAGGAGTATTGCAGCTTCCCAGGGAGGGTTTCAGAGTGTCACTGCAGCAGCAGCAGATACCTTCATGGGGAGTCCTGGCATACTTACATAGAGACTCAATTTCCAGACTTACAGTCTCAATTCGGGAGTAAGGAGCAGCTAGCAGCTAAAATAGAACAGTTTGGTTTGTTTTGCTGGAAGACACAGTCATACCTTTTTTCCTATGCAAGAGCTGATTTTGAAGATTCATGTAGTGATTAGAAAGCTAACAGGCTGCCATGGTAGAAAACAAGGATCCATCTCTTCTGGTGTCTGGTCTTCAATGTTTTTGTCCTTGAGGGAAAGATGTAATATTTCCATAAAAGACCATATAGCATCTTAATACTCATAGAAATATTAAATTTTGATGAAATCTAAACATCTGAATTTATTTGGGTATTTTTTATCAGATATATCCTAAGGTACTACCAAGTATTGGGAGTCCTTTCCTACTTGTATCTGCTTTTCAGAAGCTGTTCTGTGGGGCCATCACTTGCAAACAGAGAACCAACAGTAATGGCAATAAACGTTGCAATAAAGATCTCTACTAAACCCCCCTTTTTTGCTCTGTCTCACTACCCTCTCATGCCCAAGGAGAGGCCACCAATGGCAAAGAGAAGCAAGACAAAGAGATGCTGTGGCATACAGGCAGAGAGCTGAACTGCCACTAGGGATATCTTCTGCTACATTAGCATGGTTTTCACACACATACTGCCACATTAATTGAAAGATCTTTAATTTGCATGTGGGAATTATCTGATTGACTCTCTTCCATGAACCCTCTTTATAATTATGCAAATGGTCCATCACAAAGAAGAAACAAGTCATTTTATTAACTTCAAAAGCAGTGTGTTTAAAATAAAGGCAGCAACAGTGACAAAACTTGCTGATGATATACCGAGCACTAACAATAGGTCCAAAAAAATGTATGCATAGCCCCTTTAGCACCTGAAGACCTTTATTTTATTTCAGATTCTACTTAGAAAGGTACTTTGCAAACAAGGGCATTGAATGGCCATCCCTTTTACAACCAATTACAAGCCAATACTGTGTCTCACTTCTGATCAAGGCTTCTTCTCAGCTCGCTTTATAGCATCTCCCCAAGGAAAGTCAACATGGCTTGCTGTCAAGAAGAAACACTTCATATTCTGAAATAAGTCAATCACTTCATCCAGAGCTGGCTCTCCTCCAGCTTGTTTGTGTGAAATATATTCTGGCGTCAGTAGCTGCTTCTGTGACTATTGGAGAGTTTAACTGAGAGACGTGGTCAGTATATCATCTTCTAAGAACTCTCACCTTTTCCTTTTTCCCCCTGGAAACGCCCACTGAGGAGTTTGGGCTTTTATGAGAAAAAGAAAATGTCTTCAACATATGGCATTTTGTCCAATCTTTCTGAAAAGTACTTTGACAGACTAGTTTCCACATTGTCAGCCTCATATAGAGAAGGGACTATGCAAAGAGAAAGTTTCATCTATAATGGTGCACATCTTATGCTACATTGCAGTATGGAAGCATGCTCACGAATTATGTGATAAGATTATATATAATGATGACCAAATAAATTTGTGTCGCAGACACTGATTCCACAGTTTTGGAGGGAGTGAGTTAGTGGTAAGTACTATGTGTGGGCTTTGATTCTTAAGAGATATTCACTCATGGTTTCATATACCATAGGACCAAAAACCCCAATATCTCATTATATATCTTTAATGAAAGAGGATTTGGGGATGAGAAATCACGTAAGTCTATATATTGTTTGTGGTATATCCTATTGTATATTAATTTTTATTTATGTAACCTTTTATTATGTAAGATGTTATAGGGAAAGCATATAATAAGCTTATGATAGCATATGATATAATCATAGCTAAGCTTCCATAGTTTAATCTTTTTTATATTGATAAAGTATTCAACCATCTAGGTTCATCCATCTTGCTTCATCATTACAGTGTGAATTCCTTTCCCTCCAGGCTAGTTTAGTCATGCCATTCAGACTCTGGGAGAAGGCACATTTGTGCTCACTCTTGAGAACTAACCCAGCTGGAATAATTCTGCAAAATATTTTATATGTAATGTGGTACAATGAAGATGCCAAGTACTGGTGGGCCTGGCCTGCTGATGCAGAAGTCATTTTAGCCTCACCCCAGCAGGGAGCTGTCAGCAGTGCCCATTCACCTCAGTTTAAGAACTTCAGATTGTAGAACAAGGTGACATACCCTATGAGATGAGCTCATAATTTTTCACTTCTTCCACTTTATGAATTCCTAAAGACATTCCTCAAATAAAAGAGACCTCTCTTTCCTTGCTCATTTTCCCCATTCCTCCTTTTTCTTTTCACTGTTACTCTATTCTAATTTTTCTAATCCCTTTTATTTGCTAGGCAAAGGGGAAAAAAAATCTGCTGAGAAATGGATTTTCCCTTCAGGGTGATGCAGACTTCAAAAGAAAAATCAGTCATTTCAAGAGGAGAAAAAAAGTTTAATCAAGAGCAATAATTACTTTCTAAATATTAGCATGGCAGATAAGGAGAGCAGAATTGAAATGGGAAGTGGGGCTTTCTCAGTTATTCATTATATTTGGTTTGTAGGTTTGGAATTTCTAAGGACTTACTCTGTATTTCATCTCTGTAATGTAGTTATAACTGATAACATATCAAGACAGTTATCAGTTCCAGTTCTTGTGTTTCTTCAGAGATAAAAGATGGCAGTTTGAAAAGTAACTGCCTTTTTTTTCTCATCTTGATCTCTTTACTTCCTTCTACTCTCAGGCAAGGCACACATTTCTGTTTCCAGCCATTTTGTGAGATGTAGATGTTCTGCTTTGGATTCATTCAAAAGTATGTGGGACTGATCCTTAAACCTCATTGCATTTAAGTCACTAGAAATTCCTTCCTGAGAACTGGTTTCAAGGGTTTTTTTTGTAGTCTCTGGAAACCAACCTACTTAAAAATAGTAGCAAATACAGTCTTCTACCTGACAGAACATAATTAGCTGCATTCCTCTACTTGTACAAGTAAAGACCTCTTAAAACTTTTCACAGAAATATACCCATACATCAGGATTGTCCTTTAAAGTCTTTTATAAAAATAAAAAAAAATATTCCCTTTGAGTTTGCTCAGTGCTGTTTCAAAGTGTATCAGGATGACTGGTAGTACCTGTCACAGGTACAGAGAAGGCTTTGAAAGACAAAGTTGTGAATGAGAAGTCAGTCTTAGGAGAAGATATTTGTTTCAATATAGCTTCTTTAGCTTGCATACTGAAGGAATAAAGGAGGTGTGATTGTTCTCTGAAAATGCATTGTGTTTACGAAGACTGGGAAAATACTTATTTAAACTAAAGTGTTGCATGGCCTGAAGTGGCCAGTACCCACTGTGAATAACCTATAACTAACTGGGAGTTAGAGGTGGGTTCCTATCCAAAACGGGAGTACTCTAGATGAAGACGTCCAGGAGAATTAAGTTTGTTGATGGCTTTATATGATGTAGAGCTGAAGTAACTGAGTACTAGCTTTTATGCCTTCAGAGGTTACTTCTTGGTTTTCTGTGATTTGTGTACACGATGAGTCTGCACCTACTGCCATTTTAGTACTGCATTAATGACAATATCATAGAGATGTGGGAGCACTGGTGCCTCACAGCTCTGCTGACCTTCATTGTGATGAGTTGTCAGCTCTTAGGCCACACAGCTGAGAAAGAGGCTCTTGCAAAAGATGCAGAGCTTCCTGTAGTAGACACTAGCAGATGACTCATTGATAAACATTCAAGAGAGGACCTTTTGTTCATTTCAGTAGTCACATCATATAAGGTCAAATTACTCCACTGATTAGGTAAAGAGTTAGCAACTCCACTTAAAGTGAAATTTCTCTTTCTGAACCAGAGAAGTAATTAACTGTAAAGAAGAGAAGATACATCTCCTAAATGCATCACTCCAAAAATCCTGTATACTGGCTGCTGGTTGGGTTGAAGTGATAAGCACTCCTATTCTTAATAAGGGAGCATTTTATATTTGGGTTTCAATAACTTTATAGCTGAGCTTCTGAAAGCTAAAAAGAGCAGAAGAAAAATCCTGAGTGCTTTGAAGATACCACTCAAGGCAAAACTCTCAATACTGACATTGGCTGTTACAGAAATAGATTAAAAATTATTAGCTAGATTTGCTAGTAGGTGGATGTCTTGTTCAGTGCTACCTGGATGAGAAACCTTGAGGAAAAATTTGGAGCAATTAGTTCAGCCAGTGTTGGTCTTAACAGCTTCTTTCTAGGTGGGGTGGGTGAGAGAGGAAGGGGCTTGAAGATTTATCTTTTGGAAAGTAAGTATGATGTTAGAGCTAGTCAGAGCAAATCGAAACTTGAGGCTTGGCTAGTTACTTTATGTGAGGAAAAGTTATCTCAATCATTAGGTGAAGATTAGGCAATGCACTTAAAGGGAAGAAAAAAACCAAACAACCCCAACCAAATTTTAAGTGCGCATTAAAAGGAGAAAAGAATGAGGTGTCTTGACGACTGAAGTTACGCGAAAGGTGTTGGTTTTAAAGGTAGAGGAATTTGGCAGAAAATAAAGCCCCTTGCATTCCAGCTTTTCCTCAGATATCAGAGGGGCTGGGGGAGGTTGGCTTAGATTCTGAGTGATGTCCAGTTTGGCACTATGAGTCAGATAACACAGATACACTTAATAGTGAGCTGCACCTACTGTCTGGTCATGCTTGTGGCCAGCTACCTGAAGGATGCAATTAATTTAGCGCCTAAGTCTGACAACACAGATGCACTCAGTAGTGTGCTGCACCTTCCATCTAGTCGCACTGTCACATGCAACGCCCAAGGAGAGTCTTTTCCAACCAGTCATGTGAACAGTGCAGTTTATTAAAACAAGAGGATTGCAGGGTCTTATGGATTGATAGTCATACTGTCTGCAAAAGCATGTGCAGGTGTCAAGATTATAAGTAATATAGCTCAGATACCAAATGTGTTAAGTTAAAAAGCAGCTCTATAGAGATTTCTGTTTTCCAATAGAGCGCTTGGGAAAGTCCAGATCTTACCCAAAGGCAAGATGTGTGTTGGGGACACACACATCTCTGTGTTGGATCTCTGTGTTGGGGAAGAAAGGCTCAGCCCATCGACCAATCCCAGAAGTCAGAGATGATTTGTTCATGATGGTATCTTCCCTAATATTCCCCCTTTCTCAAATCATTTTTATATTTTTTCTTAGAGGTGGAGCTTGAGTGACTCTAGTCATACATACCTTTATTATGATTGCTGTAAAATTCTCTCATTTAACTTTTAAAGGTATAGATAAAGAAAATTCATGGTGCGAGCTCAGTGAGGGGTGGTCGCAGTTTGGAGGTTGGTAGCCTTTGGGATGGAGGTGTGTTTTGGTATTATAATGACATTATAATGAGCAAAGTTTGCACAAAGGAGAGCACTTTGACACAAAATGGCAGGCTGTTGGCGCAGGGTGGACGATATGCAGCTTATCAGTTCCATAGTACCACAAAGTTCCCATCTCTTCAGTGATTCACAGAGCCTGGCCTCGGAGTCTTCACCCCCTGTGCTGTTTGCAAGCAGTGTTGTCCCAGGAACCATTGTGGAATGGATTCCTTGCATACCAGTTGCACTCCGCCTTGGGAGCTTCTTCAATATTATACCTTTCCTTTGCGTGTGAACAATACTGTACCTTTAACATGATTTTGATTTCTAAGTCACCTCTGGTCATTATTCCACCAGAGGTAAACTTACAGCCTGGTGCTATGCCCCTCAGCCGCAGAGTGTGTGGTTTGAAGTAGAGAGTGAAAAGGGATAGGCAAGGTACTGGGCACAAAATGGCCCATTAAATTAGTGGAGGAACTGGAGTTCTGTGCCCAGTCAGGAAGTTATCATATCACAGGAATAACCAAAACATGGTGAGCTGACTCACACGACTTGGGAATAGTGATAGACAGCTTAGGCTTTTTCATAAAGACACGCAGGGTAGAGGAAAAGGAGTCATTGCACTCTATATTAAGGATAACCTTGAATGTATAGATGTCAACAATGGTAACTTGGGGAAGCCCTGTTGAATGCCTATGGGTCAAAATCAGAGGGGTCATCTCCAAGGGAAACCTTACAGTAGACATATCTTACTGACTCCCAAACCAAGACAACGAGACCAATGAAGAGACACTTGGGTCAATTAAGCAATCTTCAGATGAACAAAACCTGGTTCTTATGGGGCACTTTAACTACTTTAGCTTCCCAGACATTTGCTGGAAGAACAACACAGCAGTTGACCTGTCATCCATCAAGTTCCTGGAGTGCTTAGAGTACTCCTTCCTCATACAAATGTTACATGTGCCAACCAGTAATGGGGTGCTGCTGCACTTGCTGTTCACTAACAAATAAAAAATGCTCTGTAATATTTTGGTTAGTGAAGTGTTAGCCTTGGCTGCAGTGATCACAATATTGTGGAGTTTGGGATACTACTGAGCATGCTGAAGGTTGCTTCCAAGACAAAGGGTTTAGACTTCAGAAGAGCAAATCTTATCTCACTCAGGGCTCAGCTTGACGAAAGGCTGAGAAAACTGTATTTGTTCAGCCTTGAGAAGAGAAGGCATAGGGGAGACCTTATTACCATGTACCAGTACATAAAAGGTGGCTACCAAGAAGATGGAGACTCCCTTTTTACAAGGAGTCACAAGGAAATGACAAGGGGTAATGGGTACAAGTTACTCCTGGGGAGATTCCAGTTGGACTCCAAAAGAAAATTTTTCACCATGAGAACAATTAGACATTGGAATAATCTCCCAAGGGAAGGGGTGGATTCCCCTGCATTGGACAGTTTTAAGATTCAGCTTGACAGGGTGCTGGGCCATCTCAGTTAAACTATATATATGTATAATTATTTAATTCTTTTTACCTTGAAAGGTTGGACTAGATGATCCTTGATGTCCCTTCCAACCTGCTATTCTATGATTCTATGATAAATTATTCCTATTCAGAAATGAGGCACAAAGGGCAGTATAAAATTAAGCACTTTATTAGTATGGGTATGGTACTGATTCATGAGTTTAATCTGATCACTTCAGTCCTTAAAATTCACAATGAGTAGTTCCTGGCCTTAAAATGTGGGAGTTTTTGAGACTTTTCCTTGTATTGGGGACCAGCAAATTCCCAACACTGAGTAAATGCAGATGCAGGAGAAAATCTTATGCTACTGTTCTACATCTAGAATAGGGCTCTGGATATCCAGGGGGATAACACAACCCCACTCCATAGCCAGTGTGTAATTTCCACTGTTTTCATATGTGGTGTCCAGCTTTGCAAACTTTGATTTGAATTAGATGAGTGTAGTGTACTGTGCAGTGCTTAAGGACATACAAGCAACACTCACAAATAGAAGTAAAAATAAGGAAGTTGTTCTTTCTGCAGTGTAAAATAGTGAAACATGCATTATTTTGTACTCACTCTACCAGTGACATTTTAATTTATGAGCTAAGAATGCACTGATTGCTGGCTGCAAAAATTGATTCGGTGTTCATCTGATTTAACCCGTGTCAGAGTTTGAAAGTAATTATGATAGTGGAACTGATAGGCAGGCAATTACATTTTTGTTCTCTCTCTCTTCTTTTTTTTTTTCCTGAAGTTGTTCTTGTCAGAAGCCCCTGCAAGCGTAAGAGTATAATCTTTGGCAGTGTTATTTTGTAGATTATTAAAGTGTAGTCTCAGTGCTTCAAGTGCACTAACTGCTTTCCTAAAGTTGGCCTATTTCACCACCTTGAAACTCTCCCAGGCTAACTAGACTAAAGAATCCATGGTTAGGGAAACAGTCTTGTTCTGCCCATACTTCTTCCACACCTTCAGTAATCTTGGTACTGATGGTATTTCCTAAAGCTGTTTTCATGCCATCATTCATATCACTCTCTGCTCATGTCATGTGCTCTGCAAGGTACCTGCATCCTAGTGGGGGTCATAGAGAATGGTTCGTGTTTTGTAATGTGGAAGGGGTGAGAGGCTCTCTCACCACAGCAGATTGTAGTCAGGACAGTGCCCCTGGAAGGAGATGCTGTAGTTTCTTGTTCCTATAGTCCTGATGCAGTAGATCCAGGAGGAAATCTCCTGCTTTAAACTATTCAGAAACATAGATGTCAAGCCTGGGTCCTTTTCACAGGGCTGACCCTTTCTGGGGGCTCACCCCCCAAGGTGTCCTGTGGTTGCTTTGCTGTTGTGCACATACTGAATAGTACATCTGAAATTGAGATCCAAATAAAAAAATGTTATTCTCTGAAAAATGATACTTTGATATAATTCTTTCTCTGAGATGTTTTTTAAAGGATATTTGGGTTTGTTCCAGCACAGAACAAAAGCTAATGCTTTAGCATCATAACAGCTCAGCTTTATGTTAAATTATTCCCTTGTCTGCTGTACTAAATATGTTGCTTGTTTGCCCAAACAGCAGTGCTTGGAACAGGGTTTCTTTCACCCTGTTGATACTGCAGTATCTAAATAACAGGATCTTGATCTGATTAGACGCTGTCGGTAATACTGTTATTGTTAAAGTGTGGGTAATATTAGTTGTATCTTCACATATATGCTGTATGTTGTCTAATAATGTGGACTTTTTCCCCTGCAAATTTAAAAGTCTGTGTTTGAGTTAAGATTGGTATCTTTGCTGTTATGAAAGAACCACTCAGCTTTCCTCAGAGTCTAAGAGGGATAGCAGAGAAAAACAGGAGCAATGTTGAAAGTAGGAGACCAAAGCTCCTGAGCTTCAGTAATACAGCAAGGGAAAAAGGGGTGACAGAGAAAATCAGGTGTAATGTTGAAAGTAGGTGACCAAAGCTCATGAGTTTCAGTAATAGTGCTAGGGAGAGAGAGGCACACTAGGAGCAGGAAGACTCTGACAGCTCTGGGCTGAATGTGGGAACACTAAGTGGGAGATAGAGGCTAAAGTCTCCTTTTAACACATTTGCTTTAGATACAAGCTAAAAAGCAAATCATAGCACATGGAGAGAGGTAAGTGAAGTCTGTAAAAGGTACCTGTCTCTAAGTGGTCTGTAAAAGGTACCTGCCTCTCTTCCAAACCTGTCTTGGCTATTATCCATTTATTTCATTTGTTCACTCCTAGTATATTTTTTCTGTCTTTTGCTGAAGTGGATGAGAAGTTTTATTTGCTTCAAATCAATGGCAAGGCATGGAATTGTATATGTCCTTTATATTCATGTGCTATACAGGACTTAAGGAAACTATGACTGTAGAACATCATTGTTTTTATTCTTTCAGAACATGACTTCTCTTCCTTCTGCAAAGATTTGCCTGCTGGTATTCAGTTAGTCAGATCATGGCTTGATGAAAGTCAGTAACTTAGCTTCTCTCCTAGGTTTCTGAAGACAGTGTTTCACACAGAACCAGATTCCGTAGCTTGACTGGGGCTGTGTGGTTTTTTTTGTTGTGAGCATTCTCATTATCTTTGCTAACTGCAAACCAGCGAGGTTTCCTTAAGACTATTTTGTCACTGATCCCCAGTGGACAGTAGAGTTTACTCTAGAGAATATCATGATCACACAAAATTTCACAAATGGTTTGAGGAAAAGACAAACACATGCTATAGTTTTTTTCCTTTTTCAACTGTCCGTTGGACTATGAAGTACAGCTGTGATTTTCTATAAAAGTTCAGCACTATTCTTATCTTCTGATTTGATTCAGGCAGCATTGTCATATTTAAGCCTGATTCACTTTACAACGTAAACGATATAAAGAATGTTTACCAGCAAAAAGAGGTAAAGAAATGGGTTGTAGCAGATTCTGCAGTTTGGTCCCATTCCTGGACCATACATTCCACATTTTTAATTTAAATATTGAGTCTTCTCTTTGTTACTGATCTGGTGTGCATCGATAGGATTGCTATTTTGAATGAAGCCACACTGCAGTGCATTGCTTCTGCCTCCTGATACCATGAACCTGACAGGCATCCCTTGGGCTTACTCAGGTTCCTTCTGCAACGTTGGAAGGGTGTCAGCTCATTGGACTTAGAATGACTGAGAAATCCAGCATCCTCCTAAATGTTTTATCACTTCTTTGTAGATCCCACTACCATACACAATGCAATGGATATTATTCTGAATCTTCTCAAGAATCAATAAATTCCGCCTGTTATAGGGTCTTTAATTAAAAAAATGTCAGAAACCGAGGCTGTAACAGAAAAAAATGCATTATTGGGCCCTGGTTTATGTCTGTGCTTAACCACACTGAACTTTGAAAATGAGTTGCTATGCTGACAAATGGCCAGGATTAATTACTTTTGTACATGTATTCACAATCAAGAAGGCAAAAGAAATTCAGAAATGATTAGAAAAAAAAACCAAACCCAAGCTGAAATTATCATTGTGCCACTGTGTAAATCTGTGTTATGCTTTGCCTTCTGAGCTACAGTCAGTTTTCATCAGCTGTCAAAAACTGATCTGTGACAATTGAAAAAGCTTCAGAAGATATTAGCAGGGTTGATCAAGGATATGCAATGGTTTCCACACGAGCAGAGGTTAAATAGGCTGGTATTCTTCAGCCTGAAAAATCGGTAACCAAATGGTGGTAGCAGAGGTCTCTGAAGTCAAAATAGTGCAGAGAAATTGTGACTAGGAAATGACTGCTCTTTCATGTAACAGATATTGAGGAGTGAAATAAAGCAGCAGCAGGCTGAGATCAAACAGTAGGAAGTACTTTTACAAAAAATGTGGAACTCACTGCCATATGATGTTGTAGGAAAAAAATATAAATAGATTTTATGAAGCTAACATGCCAGTCTGTGGTAGAAAAGACCATTAACAACTACGAAATACAAAATCTATGCAGGATAAAGAAGCAGGTATAACCTCTTCCTAACTGATGCTAACCACTCCAATTAGCATACGTGAGAGAAAAGTACTTCTGCATGTTTCTCTTGTGTTTATCCTTTCTCTGTGAACAAACATAAATAACTGGCTACTGCAGGTGCAGGAATCAAGGCTTAGGTCGAGCTTGAGCTAGCATGTCTACACTTACACTCAGTTTTCACATGTTCTAATGCACAGTCATTATAAGTATATATGTGCGTTTTTACCACTTACATCTGTGACATTCATATGGACAAATACCAGACATACCTTCAGGAATTCTAAAGAGGTGGAAAAAACTAAAAATTAAATATGAGAAACATCACTAGACAAATCAAGAAGGAGGCAGTGAAGCTCCAACTCTTTCTATAAAATTCACATTGCAGGAATTCCCTTCTAAATGGGAAGGCCTTTGTCTGTAAATTGCATCAATATTTCATTAATTAAATTCATTTTTCTTTGTCTTCATTTTGTTTTGTTTAATTAGGATATAGTCATTTACAGCCAAACCTCTGTTCAGCTGCTATAAAATATTCATTTCCAGTTGCAGCTTGATAATGAAACAGTATCCTGCAGCCCATTCAAACTGTTGCAAAGGAAGGCAAATCACCAAAGGGAAGAAAATAAATGTCTGTCTTTCTTTCTTTCTTCCTTCCTTTCTTTTCTTTCTTTCTTTCTTTCTTTCTTTCTTTCTTTCTTTCTTTCTTTCTTTCTTTCTTTCTTTCTTTCTTT
>JAAGNO010029291.1:85567-99890 GCA_033439905.1 Ceryle rudis
CTTTCCTTTCCTTTCCTTTCCTTTCCTTTCCTTTCCTTTCCTTTCCTTTCCTTTCCTTTCCTTTCCTTTCCTTCCTCCCTTTCCTTTCTTTTCTTTCAAAAGAAGAAAAAAAAGGACTTAAACATGCTCCGTGCAAACTGGTTTCAGGCAAAGGGAAAGGCTGCCAGCTAAAAAGCAATTTATGTAATACATTGGCAAGGAGGTGGGAAGCCAGTGAATAGAACTTAATGAGTTGACAGCTGTCGAGATCTCCATGGTGTCAGATTGTAGCATTTGTTTCGATCATTTGCACATTGTGGGTAAGTGGGAGACGTAGGTATAAAGGATATCCTGGGACCAGCCAGGCAATTTGTTCCACTACCTATGAGGTGCTGACGTTCAAAGCCGCGTTGTATAGAGGTTACTGAGCATTTTTCTGCACCTGTTGGAAAAGCTGTGCTTTGGCTGAAAGGAACGTTTGCTCTCTGACAGGATGAGTACTGGTAGTCCACTGTTGCAGGGCTGTTTTTCTGGGAGTCATTTGCCTTTGGTGATGAATGGTGTTAAGCTCTGCTGCTGTTTATTTCTGTGGATATGCATTGCAGGTTTTCTTTACTGATGAGGAGAATTTGCAGGAAGTTCCTTTCCTTCTTAGGCAGGAGTCACAGTTTGTAGGACTGTGCAGTCATTTCCAGTACTCAGTTTCATTTCAGAAACATTGAAGAGAGTGGAGTATTTCGGAGGTCCATTCTACCTCAGCCACACAGGTTTTTTGCAGCCCATATGAAAGTTCCATTTTGACCTAGTGAGTCTTTCTGCTCACAAAACATTAAAAAAATGGATACAATCATGGAATCTTTATTCTGATGCTTTACACAGCACTCTCCTCCAAGTATTCTCACAGCAGCTTATAAACACTTGCTACAAGAGATACATGTGCATCTTTACTATTTTCAAAATGAAGCCATGGTATGCTGATAGGTTAACTGTCCTGCCAATGGTCATCGCAGATGAGTGACAGAGGTGTCCTGGCATTTGGCTTTTCTGTGTAATTCCACAGTTGTGAAAAGTGGGAAATACAACTAGGTAAAAATAATGGACCCTTCTGACCTTTGGATTTCTGAATCAAAAAAAACCCCATTGACTGCAGAATCTAAAAAAAAAAAAACCCATTGACTACGATCTTTTAAGTGAGGAATTTGCAAGAAAAAAGTATGGAATCTATATGCCTACTAACAACTGTCAAGACAATTACAGAATTCTTAAAAAATTATTTTGCTGCCTGAAGCATTTCAGAGTAATACAGTACTATAATCTGGAGTTCTGTCAATGTTTTTGCAGTGTCCCAAAGTGCAAAAAAGCACATGCTTTGATTTTACATGCAGCTGCCAGTCAAAAGCCTGATATGAGTATAACTTTATCAGCTCAGAGGTGGTGTAAAAACCCTTCTTCTATCAGCATTGCTGAATCAGGCATAGTTTCTTTTGTGATTTCCACTGTTGGCAACACTGTAATTAGAATATATGAGAGAAAGACTCTCTTATAGTACTACCCTGAAATGATATCTTGCTCAAACTCATTACTTAGAAGCCTCTTCTTTTCATGCTGGTCATGAATTTCATGCTATCATACAAGAGGTTATTGACGTCAAAAATATTACAACAAATCTGAGTTTAGAGGCAAATTGACAGTGTAGGAAGTATTCTCATGGATTTAGAGCTTCATGTTCTATCCTTCTGCCAAAGTTTATTGGATACTTGTTTCCTGGAGTCCCCCAGCTTTGGCCATGGAAATCTGAAAGACAGAACAGAAAAACCTTGTAGTACTTGATAGAATTTCAGAGAAACAGAAAGCCTCTCCACTGTTTGTGGGTGGGTTTTGGTTTTTTCCCTTTAAACAGTTAGAAGTATAGATGTTCTCAGCATGTTCCTGGTGGAGTTTAAAGCTGTCTAAATTCCTTTGTCTAACTCTTTTGCTTGGTAAGTGCATTCCAGCTGAGCATCTATTGGGCCATTAAAGCTAACTTGGTTTCTTTTTTTCATTTTACACAAACACAAAAGATTGATTTACCTTTTACTACAGTTAATCAAACTCAATAGAGAGCTAAATATATAAGCAAGGAAAATGGCCCTTCTGATCCATCACAGAGAGCAAATGTTCTGATTAGGCAGGAGCAGCAGAGAAACCCAGCAGGGATAAGTGTTCACCATCTTTGCTGTGCATGGGAGTTTGCCTACTCAGTGGCAGAATTTTCTTGCGTGACAGCTGTTTGCAGCTTGGACCACTTGATGTGGCATTTAAGTGAAGTTCAGTTCAAATTTAATGGGAGCCCAGGAGGCATTTGTTATGTTCGGCAGTTCAAGAGGTTGAAGTTTACCTGGCTTCATCAATACTTGATGGACCAAGTGTGTTTCTTAAGCTGATGCGTATATGTTTGATGGGAGTATTTTGTAGATCTTAGTCCTTGTTTAAATTAGGATTAGACAAAAGTGGACAAGCTTCTGTCTCTAACTTTTCTGGTTTCCCTCATGATTTCTGGTGGTGGTGGGGACTGATCTGGGTTGCTTGTTTACTTTTTTGTTAGCTGTTTTCTGCTAACTTTTATTGTGAAGTCAGTTTCCTATCTCCCCAGTAAAGTTGTTAGTCTATTTACATTTCAAAGGGAAAGAAAAAAAAAAAGTTAACTATAGAAAAGCATGGGTTTTAATCATCAGATATTTGTCAAAGGAATTTGAGGATGGTATACTATCTATAACTTCATTTTTGTTAGATTTGAGCTTGATAATGTTAATATGTTAGTGAGTTAATGGTAATTTATACCTTTTGGTGTGTATACAGATGTTTCTGTACTATCTGCTGACAGTAATTTATATCTTATATTAAGATAGGAAGGATGGACTTGTGGTTAAGAGGCTATCACTCTTCCTGGGAAATCTGTGTTCTATCACAACTACCTTTGTGACCTTCTTTGTGTTTATGAACTTTCTTACTGTTTATAAACTAAAGCTATTTGTGGCCTTTTTTTAACAGGTATGTTTTACATATGCTTATAAATGGCTATTTAGCAGCTGTTTTCCTTTGTTAACTGTTCTGTCTTCATAATGTTACTCAGGGAACAGTTCTAGGTGCTGATATTTACCTAGTGGCCCAGGGTTAATTCTGCATTTAAATGTGTGTGGCAGCCCCCTTCCCCTTCTGAGCTAATGTGTGAATCCTGTGAGTAACAGTATTTAAATGCCATTTTCTAAGTGTGTGTTAATGTTCAGAGAGAAAGAAGAATATTTATCTGGAAAGAATAGTCTAGTACATTAATGCAAATATTCAAATATAGTTGTTTATCTTATTGGACTCAGAGGTACTTACAATAATTGCAGAAGTTGTTTTAAGGCACATTTATTCAGAGTGATTATGTTTATTGTTACTTTATGAATAGCATACACTGTCACATTAGATTTTAAGTGCCACAGTTTAGACCATAGAGCAGAGTATTTTCTCCTTTATGAATTTTACCATTGCATATGGCAACTGTTTGTGGCCTATGTAATAATGAGTAGCAGAAATTAAAAAAGAAGCAGGGGAGAAGGCAAAGAACTCCTCAGTTCAGTAAAAGTATGGTGGTTATTGTGCACAGGTGAGGGTTGCCTTACCAGCTGCTTCCCATTTGATGCTGGGAGGGATGCTGTGTGCTGGTGTGGCACTTCAGTGCAGCCAAGGCAATGTGACTTCCCCCTCCACCATTGTTTGCTGGGCTGGGCTTTTGCAGATCGGGTGCCACCTATTAGGCTGTACTGCTACTTGTCACTTGTCAGTGATAAATACGTGAACATGCTTAGATTTTCTCCAGGAAAAATGTCTGCTGGTAGAAGGCCTCTCATAATTTTAAGTTCTCATTAAGCCTCATTTGTAAGAGATGATGAGATCCCAGCACCAGGTACTACAGCAATAGGAATGGTCCTTTAAAAATAGAAAGAGAACTTGTAAGGTTTTATTAATGAGCACATAATAGAAATGTCAGTTATATTGTATATCTGACTGCCTCTTTGCTATATAGTAATCTTACTTGACAGAATTTTTTTTTTCCTAAATCATGTATTAGGGGCAAGTGGAACGTGGCACGCAGATTTTGAGACTGAAGAGATTGTCATTAAAACTACTGTGCTATACTTAGTTATTTATTTCTTGCTCAAAGTGGTCCAATCAATAACAGAACAAAATCAAATACAACTCCCTCCTCTCCAAGGGAGAAAAGACAAGCTAAATAAAGATGTCCAGGAGAAAATGCCAGCAAACAACATATTGATTTCCAGCAAAGGAGTAAAGTGTAAATGAAAAATATTCTTCTGACACAGTTATTAAGTGCAAGCTAGCATGCAAAGAAAACCCATTTACTCTTACTAGAGGCTGTCTTCAAAGGCCAGCTGATTCATCTCAGATCATTTGAGCCTCTAACTTCTCAAACATAGGCTTCCCTTTACTAAACATAAAGGAATTTCCTGTACTTGGGCTTTGCTTTGAGAATGTAAAATATTTACTAAAATTCCGATTGTATGCCTAGTATGAAAAGAAGTTGTTTTCTTTCCACTTTATAGCAGTATAAACAGAAGCATGAGGAAAGAAGGCAATTTTCCTGATGTCAGACAGTGAATTTATGACAATATCAGGAATATAAAATCAAGTAATATGATGTCCTTGGCAATTTGGACTGGAGCAATTTAAGATCTTACTGCTCCCCAGTGGTCTGCCCTGCCTTTCTGCTGGTGAAGTAGATAACTGAAGGAGATGTTGTTTTTCAAGTGTAGTACATAGCCCAGCATATTAATAAAATTATTTCTGTGGCAGTTTAAATTAATACATCAGACTGGGTGCATAAGGAGCTAGGGTTCACCCCAGCAGGATGCTAAATTATGGGAATATGCAGGCCTTTTCCTACATACCTCTGAGAATCTGTATTCAGCTTTTGCTTCCTGCATCCTGCTTTAAGCAGATGCTGTGAAGAGGGGTAAGTTGAAACCTGCGCTGCTCAGTGCATTAAGTTGTCAGTTCTTCTGGGGGGGATGACTGCACAGGGGAGACCACTCTGGAAGTTTTTTCAGACTATTACCTAAAAGAAGTGTCTTCCATTTGAAGACTCTTGGACAAACATTGGGAAATAATACTGTGGAGATTGATATGATTTTCAGAAAGTAAAACTTCCTGAGCAGTGCCTGGATTTCAGTGGTTTTGTCCTTCCAGTAGCTCTCACTGATTTCAGGGTGGTAGTCATGGGTTCAGCTATAATGGCTTAATTTTTAGGATTAAGCTATTTAGTTAATTTAGTTCACTATAGGTACACCTAGTGTACCTTTCTTGTGGATTTTTCACCTCCATTGCCACCATCTGCATAACCAGGGTTATGCTTAAAACCAGAGGGCTGATTTCTGTTTCAAGTGGCAGGTTTGTTTCAATAAGAAATAAAAATATAATAAGTAGGGGGAAAAGCCATATCAAATGATGAAAGGACACTGAGTGTTAAAATTCTTCCTATGTGATTACTCCAAGAGGCAGTATACTCAGATAATTACTTCAGTGTAGAGACACAACTTTCATCTGCAAGGTACTTCTTTGGAAGCAGGCAAGCACCTGTGGAAAGGAGCAATAGGTTGATAAGGGAGGGGAAAGAGCCTTCTCTCATGCCAAATTTGTATTTTTTGTGTTTAAGCCAAGAAATTCTATTTTACAGTCCAGTTCCAAATTCTTGCAAATCTTGAGGGTTATGCTGAATAGTTTGGAAAAGACTTGCCGGTTGATCTTTTACCAAATCAAGAGAAAAAGGAGCACTGTTCTACTGGGAAAGAGACAGAAAAGCAAGTGACACTATGTGCATATGTAATCAATAAACAACCAATCTAGATTCCTGGAAATGAAATTTTATTTATTTCTTTAGCTCCTAAATAGTATGTAATTTCTTCAGGCCAAGAAATAAATTGAAAGGATTTGGAAGGATTTGCTTATCAGCAAAACACCACATAGCATTACATTCCTTCTGCTTTTGGGAAGGTACATTGAAGCTGGGTTAAGCTGCTGTGGTTCAATACTTCTCTTTCCCCAATCAGGGTGCCTTGAACAACAGATGGATTAATCCTCCCCACTTCGCTTTCTCCCCTCTTTCCCCTCCCTTCTCTTTCTCTGCTCACACTCCCTTGCAACATCATCACCCTTCCCACTGCCAGCAGAGAGAGACAAAAGGCAGAAACATGATTTTTCTCCATTGTCTTTTCACAGTTTAGGGACAGAGCAAAGTTACTGAAATTTGGCATCAGACCTGGTCAAGAAGAGCCAGACTTTACAGTCTTAACAAACTATTGATTCTATTGAGACGGGCTTTTGGTTTTCAAAGGACTAATTCATCTTTCAAGGCTCTTTTTAAACATGACTGCCCATGACTCTGGATCAACACAAAACTATGAGGATTATTTTTTGCTTTCTCTTACTTAACTGGCTAGTTATTTAATCTCTTGCCTGCTGTAGTAATGGACAAATGGCTGCTTTTGTTAAGGGGTAGCTCTCTTATGATCCCTACTTAATGATACCATTTGACAGCAAATCAGCTTTTATGTCCAGCCAGGAACACACAGCCAGGAAGTGCACATTTGCTGGGCTACTGTTAAAGGGTATATGCCTGCTAGTTACCTACCAACTCCTGGCCAGACAGGGTCCTGGGAACATAAGGCTGAATTTGTTCCCATGGTCTGAACAGGTCTACAGCAATGATACCTTCTTGCTCCAAGTACAGATAGTTGAAAGGCTGTGCTGGATAGTTTTACTGCCTGCTTTGGAATGACAGAGAGAAATGCATAATAATGTATTTATATTACATAGTGATGGTGAAGATGCAAATACCAAGTTGATTTAGAGTGAATTAGATTGGACTGAAGATAGATGGGGCGAGTTCTTCCCCACTTGGGTGTATACACTAATGGTATTCATACCTGAATGGCTTGGGCAACTGCTTAATATCAGTACTGGTGGTTTCCTTGGTGAGATTTCTCCACCGTTAATAAAGATCACTATTGAGATTTTTCTTCCCAAAAGTAACCCTAAGGGGTTTTTTTTGTCTTAATTTTATCCACTACCTTTTTGAAGAACACTAAATAGTTAATCTTCCTTCCTGGGATTTATTATACCCTTGTGACACTTGTAGACATTTTACACACCTTTAGTCCTGTAAAGTCAAGATCTGATGCTTAGTTTTGCTAAGCCTGTCTCATTCATACATCTTTTTAGTTCTTTCTTCTTTTCAGTGGCTCCTCTCTGAATTACCTCCAATTACTCTAAATTTTTGGCATTGAATTGTCCAAAACTAAACATAAAGAGCTATGCTCTCTTGCTGTAAATTCTTGTAGCCTGGTTGAAATCAATGCCAATTTAAATTAACAGAGGTTTTAGTCCTTTTGGGTTTGTATTCACCTCAAATTACCTATATGAAGAAAAATTATTAGTTTCACATTCTTTGATGCATTTGGTCTGCAGAGGCAGACACAACATCAGCACCGGTGAGCAAGGGTGCAAAGTGCTTGCACATCTCTGTGGCTGTGTATACGCTACGATAATACATACTATACTACCAAGTACTAATGACTTGGAGAGGATTCATACTCTTTAGCAACAGATAGCAGATGCAAGACTCTCTTTAAAAGTTTATACAGTCCCAAAATGCAGCTTCTTTTATAATCATTATGATTTTTGCCACATTTCTAATAATCTCCCATTGGTATGCAGATTCTTTCTATCAATATGTAGTAGCTTGAATTTGTCCAGGCTGAGTCTCTTAGGTTTGCTATAGTGTAATGAACTCCAGGGTATTTTGAAAATAAAGACTAAATAGAAAATGACAAATAAATATAAGTTTTAGAAAGGATAGATGAAGGATTCCCATTTAATTGGAATAGTGCAAACAGACAACAAGTTCTTTAAAAAGCCAGTTATCAAAATACAAGATGTTGAGGTATTCAAGCTAGAAATAACACCTAATGAGACAGACATTTCCTCTTGCTATCTTCTTTTGGCAAGGCAGCAAATGCCTTGAGCCTGTTCTTTGCCAAGAAATATCTTGGTTTCTGGAAGACAGACCAGCACCGCTAGCATTTTGCCATTCTGGGGGAGCATTTGTACTGTATACTACTATGCACAGATGACAGTACATTGTCTGTAGTCCATAATAAATTTGGATATTTAGAAGATACAGCAGGTGTGAGAGCAGTGGAGGAAGTCAAGTGGTTGAATTTAAGAAAAGGTTGTTGAATTTCAGCTCTGCATATTTTAGGTGTAAAAAGCAAATGCGCTGCTCAGATTAATACAACTGTATTTCTCCACTGTTGGGATGATATTTGTGTCTGGCATTTTGTGGTGGTCATATTTCAGGAAGGATTGTAAATTGTGGCTCCTTGGTGGCAAAGAGATTTATGCTTCTCTCTCAACACAGCATTAAGTGTTGCTTTTCAAGTAATGGTGCTGAATTGGAAGTAATGTGTACAGTGTGCAGAAGTTTCAAGCAAGAGGAAAGTAGGAAAATTGAATCTTACTTTACTGAGTGAAGCCATGTATGTACTTCTGGAGAAATTTATCTGAAGTTTGAATTTATGGCTCCTTGTCCTTTCTCTCCCACTAGAAGTGAGAACTTCATTGTTCTTGGGTGTGTTATTTATAATTTCATAAAGCTGTCCTATGACAGAACTTATTTTAGCCAGCATGCTTAATCTTTCTCAAATAATGGTGCGCCCAAAGACCATGATGTCAAAAAAACTATATGATTGGGAAAAGGAAGATTCAGCACCTGCCATTTTCTGTAGAACAAAGGAGCAAAGGTTGTGAAGGCGACACATAAATTAGGGCTTTGGGTGCTTGGAAGATTGGACAGGAATGGAATCATCTTGAGCAGATCTTACCACACCATCCCAACTTTCCTTGTGCTTTACATCCCACACCAGTATGTACACTGTAATGAACAAAGGTGTAGGACCATCACTGTGGTGAGATTGAAGACGCCCTTAGAGTGAATAATTAGGGGGAGGTGATTACATAACTAGTAATTCATGGAAATGAATGGGGAGCCAATTCAGGGAAACTGAAAGAATTTGAAGGTAAATATCCCCATAAATCCTCCAGGGTGGACTCGGAGTTTAGCACTTTCTCCTACCCTGGTTTTATTCCAAGGCAATTTCATTAAACACTAGAGAGAGTGAGAGAAAAAATAATAATATAAATGCCATAAAAAATCTTTCAGAGGAAGGAATAAAATGGGTTCCTGCCAGAGGGAGATTTTATTGAAAGTTATTATAATACCTATCTTTAGTTTTATGGCCTTTAATACAGGGCCAAGTAATTTTAAAGCTGGGATTCTTTAAAAATGAAATACATATTTTAAAACAGTATAGTATGAATTATTATTTTCAATATAGAATTTAGCTAATATATGGAATAGAAAAATATTTTCTCTCATGTTCCTTCTGATGCAAACACAAACAGCATTTTCCTTTTAGCATATGGAGAAGTTTCATTACTATCATGTTGCCTGTACATAACAATGTTTAGCATTCACCATCTCCAGATTACTGGGCAGACACTAAAGCATTAATCTGTTTACCTTCCCTGGGGTCGATGGATGATACAGTCAGCCCCATTGCAAAAATGGGGAAAGGGAACCAGAAATGGAATAGCTGATTTTGCTTACTGCCTCACAGTGAGCCATTTCTGATGAGAAGGAATGATGTTGGTGGAGAGATTTCTGGGGTTGCTGCTCACTAGCCTCTCCTGTCTTATGGAAGCAGCAAGTTTCATAATCATCCAATGGAAATTCTCAGCTCCAGGAGGGTTTTGAAAGGTATAGATTTCAGTTACAAAAAGTTATGGTCTTCTGGAGGTTTTCTTGACTCTGTTTTTTGTGGTCAGGAATTTGCTGCTGTTTCTCACTGAAATAGCTTTATTCCTCTGGGATGATTCAGATGTTGATATCTGAGCGGAAGGTGCATGGGAAACCAATATGTGATGGGACTAGAAAATCAGTTAGTGATGAATTGTGATGGAAAGTACTGAGATTAAAAATAAAAGATAGGAAATGGCAAGACAGATTAGTGTACTTATCTTTTCTGTGGTTTCTAGAGATCTCATTAATGACCTTCACTTAAGTCTAACACCACTTCTGGAGGTTTTTCTCTTTTTCTAAACCTCATCTTTTTGCATACAAAATCAGCAGCATGGGACTAACAGCAATCACAGAGCAAGAAAAACTGGAGTATCAGGGGAAATGGCATGCAGTGGAGATGGGGAGAAAAGGGCAGAGATTAATTGATAGAATCATGTGTGGAACCAGTCAGGAGGAAGTGCAGATATAGGTCAGAGATGGCAGGGTTGGTGAGTATTGCACATCACATGTTTGCATTTTGTCTTAATCTGGCTGCCTGTGCCCTTCTCTGTTCAGAACCAACACAAGCTGCATGAGGATTTACAGAAGGAAATTTAGAACACATATCTAAGAGTGAAGCATAAATATGTTGCATGTGTAACATATGTGCTTATTAGGTGGGAGATTGCTCAAGAAGATAAATACAGTCTAGGCTTCATGACTTTTCAGCTCCTGCTCAGAACTCATTTTGGCTTCAAAATTCTTCATCCCTCAATGTTCAGAATCTGTCACATAGGAGAGTGGCTGGGAGGCTGCAGAGACTCACCTCACCCAGCACCCTGCTGCTGGCCCTGGCCATGTGTGGTGCTTGGGGAGAGAGTCCTGAACAGGACAATGCAAATAGTGATACTACTTTGGTCTTCCAGTATCTGTGGTACAGGGACTTCCTAAGCTTAGGTATATGATATTTAATAGCTATGGATGGATGTTTTTACCTTTAATTTGGCTGCTCACTTCCAAAATGCATCTAAACCTTTATTATCTACAAGTATCCTGTTGAAAGGAGTTCCCAAGTTCAAAACCAAACCAAAACAACACTGTGTAAAGAAGTATCACCTGTTTTTTTTCTGGGCATGCTACGTCTCAGTTTTCATATGATGCCAGATAACAAGTAAGAGGAAAAAAAGGAGTTATAAAGGAACTCTTTATTCTTTATAAATGCTGAACCATATTGTCAATTCAATTGGATCTGATTCAAAGTTAATGTTGCATGAAGCCCTTAGATACGAGCAAGTAAGTGGGATAGATATAGCAGTTGATACATGACAACCACACATTGTTACAATTTTTATGCTTATTTCCTACTTGAAGCAAATCATCACTATTCTTCTATGAGACTCTATGTGGGAACTGTCAGATCTTCAACTAAGAGTAAACCCACATGCTCTAAATTCAACCTGGAAATCAGAACCAGTTGCCCGGGTCTTAGCACTTAATACTACTCTTCTACAAGGACTTTAGACAACTGAAATATGAATTTTCAGTTTCACTAGCTACATATCACCTGCTTAAAAAATGTATTGCAGTATAGTTTTGTTGACTTATTGTGCTAAATCACTTTACAGCAGTGCAATTAAAAACTAGTATCTTTCTACTCAGGAACAGCTGCATTTCACTGTTGGACAATGTGATCACCATTCGTATGTTATAAAATTATTTTGTGTCCTTTGGGATAAAGAATGCTTCTTAAAATAGAAGTGACAGGACCAGAAGAATTGTAGAAATTAAATTTACATTTTGTGAATTCCTTCTTTGTTGACCTCTCACTGAACAGACAAACTTTTAAAGAGAGCTTGTTTTAAGAGAGAAGTCACCAGAATTTCAACCATGTTCTTCCATTTTCTATGACTGAAAAAAAAATGGTAAAAATTTGACCTTACCGTGTGTAGGCAGGAAAGTGCTTTGCACCTCCAGTTCCTTTTTATCTTGCCTCCCCATGGAGGCAAGATTATTAAAGTATTTAATGAAAGTATTTAAGCATGAGACTACTGCAAGATTGCATCTTATAAAATGGCAATGCTGGGTAAGACTGAGTAATACATACAGTAGGGATTCCATTATTACATGGCTGGTTTTTTACAGATGCTCTATTGTAATATTTTTTATTTACGGCTGACCAATCCTCTTTTTCTTTCTTGGCTCATGCTAAGCCACTGAAGTCAAGAGTGAAGGAGTGTGTGATCTTTCTGACTGACTGCTCAGTTCTGGTTTTTTCCTTAGCTCAAATACAAACAGAGAGGGGGAGAGCAAGGAACTTCTGTCAGGGGACAGAGGGACTTACTTGATAGCGCTAGGACCACAGGAAGGCAAAAAAAAAGGCTGAGACCTCAGAACACTTATGCAAAGAGAAGAGGGAGAATGATGGAGACAGTCAGACAGAGGAGTGTAAAGGAGACCTTATTTAAAGCTGAAGAGTCTTTTTCAGGAGTACAGATTCAGAAGGCTTGTGAGGATGTGAGATTCTCAGGAGAATCGAGGAGCTGGGGTTTCAGCAGTGCTTCCTGCCTGGTGAGGAACATTTCAGTTGTTTTGTTTCAGGAGTCATCACACTGACCCTGCTGCTCAGCAGAATAGGCAGCTCTCTGCAAGGAAAAGCTGTTAAGGGAGACAATTCCAGCAGAAGTCATGGTTTGAGCTGATGCTGCTGAGTTGGGGTAATTTTGTACTGCGTGCGGGAACGTTACAACCTGTGTCCAGAGGCTGCCATAGACTCTCCCTAATGGTCTGCATTACTAATTCAACTAATTGCAGCAATTACAGGCAGGAGATGCTGCTGGGAAGAGACGCCAGTACACTTCTCTCTAACATGCTGCAGTACATGCTGCTCATTAATTAGACTAACAGAAAAAAAAAAAATATCACCAGCTGGAAATACAAAGGGATGTGCTGAAACCTGCAAGGGCTGTGAACAGTGACAGTTTGGTTTAAGCCTTTCAGAACCACATTTTCCAGCCTGTCAACCCAGTCACAGCCCTGTTCACTTGGCAAGCAAGTATGGGAGGTTGCCTGTTGGGCTAGAATCATAGAATTGTTTAGATTAGAAGGAAGACACCTTTACAATCATCAAGTCCAACCATTAAGCCAGCACTGCCAGGTCACCACTAAACCATGGCCCTTAGCACAGCATCTACACATCTTTTAAACACCTCCAGAGACGGTGACTCCATCAGTTCCCTGGGCAGCCTGTTCCAGTGCTTGGCAACCCTTTCTGTGAAGACATTTTTCCCAATAACCAATCTAAACTTCCCCTCTTGCAGCTTAAGACCATTTCCTCTTGTCCTGCCACTTGTTACTTAGGAGAAGAGACTGACATCCATCCTGCTACAGCCTGCTTTCAGATAGTTTTGGGAGTGATAAGGTCTGCCTTCAGCCTTCTTTTCTTCAGGCTAAACAACCCTGGTTCCCTCAGCTGCACCTCATAAGACTTGTGCTCTAGACCCTCTACCTAACACATGCAGCAGTTCATCATGCAAGAAATGAGTTGCACAAATATTTACTGTCTGGGCAAATAAAAAGGATTCACAGCCCAAGAGGTTCATTAGCACAACAGGAATTACCTCTGCCTTGGAGTGTTGCATCTAGCAATGCAGATAAGAATACTGCTAGCTGCCTGGGTGATGCATATTATCTGAGTCTGGCTTATACTTTTTTTCTTTGCAGAAAGCATGTTCAGCCTGAACATGCCTCATATGGTGTCTCTGTAAGTGCCTTCTCGCTAGCCCTATGTGGTATTGGTGTTTATCAAGGAGCCCAGCATGTTCCAACTGGACACGTCTACTCTGGCTGTTGGAGGACAATTTGCCAGCCAAGCAGGTGTCGTAGCCTGCTGCAATTACTGTATTCAACAGCACAGTGCGATCTGCCTGCTACCCTAAACAGCTCAGCAGGCACACCCTGACTGCACACACCTGGAATATACAACAGCACAGGATAAGCACTATTCTTCTGACAGGAGACTCCAGCTCCATGGAGGGCACATTTACACAGGCATATCTGGAATGCTTGATACCAGTTAAATGTTTTCAAAGTTACAATTCTGAAACTTTTTTTTTTCTTCTAGAATACTTACCTGCCTCTGTAATTGCCTCTTGACTTGCAATTATCTTATATATTTCTCCTCTGTTTTCCTTTGTTCCTTTCCTTCACATGCCAGACAACAGATGACATCGTTTCATCAGCTGAATGCTCCAGTGATGATGAAGACTTCATTGACTGTGAGCCCAGTACAGGTAAGTCAGGTCAGTCTTGTTTTGCTTGCTTTCTGACTTCATTTGCAAAAACAATGCATACATATATTTATATGTGTGTGAATGTATACATATATAACTATATATGTATATATATGTGCGTATATGTGTATATATACACTTATGTATATATTATATATATACATAAAATTAAAAA
>JAAGNO010029292.1:0-40925 GCA_033439905.1 Ceryle rudis
TTAATGTCTTCAGATAAGAACATCTCATAGAAGCCTTATTTTTTTAATCCTAAACTCCATCCTCCAGGTGAATGGATTTTTTGGCATTCCTAAACTGTGATTCAGTAACTACTGATGTGAGAGTAGAGATTGAAGTTCAGTAAGTCTATAAGGTATAAACTGTGCCAGTAAAAGAACAGTGCTCCTGACATCTCTACAATATAATGGGGAGGTATACACAAAACCAAATTAAAGTCTTAATTTTTTTTTCTTTTTTTTTTTTTTAAGAAAATGATTTAATTAAGGAAGTCAGGATTCCCTCCCAGTTCCTTCTTCCAATAAATACATTCAGACTTTGATCTTTGACCTTTATTTGTAAAATTAATTCTACAGCATATTTCTGCATATAACTCTCTAAGGAGAATCAAGTTTACACTTCCTTCCCAATCCAAACCATAACAGCGCTTAATTAGGTGTTAATTTATGTAGTACTTAGCATGAACTTTTGACACGCACTGAAGTAGGCAGCATGAGTGTACATGTGTTATCACCTGACTACATCAAGAACAGAGACTATGCACCGGTCAGGTATCTTGGGCTTTATAAGGTATCAAGTAACATTTATAACCCTGTTGTACCTAAATTTCCAATAGGTTGGACCCGTCTCCGGTCTACATTAATATAGAAACCCATGTGCACTTAAAGCACTGATTGTAAGAACTTCAAAACAACTAGTGAATTATGGAAACAGATGTCAAGACAACCTGCATCAAGGCTGCCTGAAACTTTGTCACTCCACTCAGTTTTAAGGAAAGTGCACAGCTGACAAACATTTCATTTTGCCCACTCAGTATGATTAAAAACATGGAATTGAACTCTTTTCCTACCAAAGTTAAACCTTAATTATAACCATACTAATCTGACCTGTTAATAAAAGTAGACAGAGCATTTTAATACAAGGCGCTTTTTTTCCCTAACCGTTGAGCCATATCACTCCATTAGGCTGAACAGCAACTCTGATGGATCTGCTATCTTTTCTAAATGGTCAGATGACTTTAACCACAGGGTTAATTTTGCTTTGAGTGGTCTAAGCCTCACTCTTAAAATGTGCAAGACTGATAAAAGAATAGACATTAATTCACAAATTGTCTTTGTCGAGCAGCTCTAGTAAGCAACATGTGATATTACATCCCTAGCTTGGAAACAAAGATGCTGAGTTACCTTGAACACGTCTAAATAGAGAAGATTTGTGCAACCATTGTACTGTGTGCTTATCAATTTTTCTCACTGCTGCAGATTGTGGAAACGGTGCTGTCATGAATGTGTTTTCAATCACCTTAGCTTCTGGACTACTTTGAACACTTTATGTTTCAGAGTCCTGCTGCAACTTTATAACAGAAATCAGGCCTTCTGATATCCAGGGTAAAAACATCTCAAGACCATCAGAAAAGCAGGAAACGTAAGCATCCAAGTTCTCTCAAAATAAATGTTTATTTCTAAAACCTGCTTTTCTATTTATATTCTTTACTTCTTCCTACCTCATAGTAATTAGTCATATCTCACACAGCACTGTGAAAATAAAATCAGATCTTACAGAACCTGTTCAGCATGTTATGCAAGCATGTTTCGTAAGGAGTTAAACAAACAAATGCTGCATACACATATATTCTACTTTGCTTTACATTTATTTCAGTTTCTTAAATCAATTTCAATATTCTTACTTAAATTTACTAACAGTACTAATATTGTTTATTATACACTTACTAATAGTCCTGATACTGTTTATGAGAAGAGACATTGTAATACTTTGCCCTGTATATTATGAATTCCAGAAATGTCCTTACAATACCAAGGAAATAAAATATTGACTCAACTTTCCATGTTCTGATGAATTGTACCAGAATGTCCATGGTCTGGTTATCATTTTGTTGATATTGCACACAGACATACAGGTCAATCTCTATGAAGCTGTTGCCATCATGAAAGAGTCTGTAATATAGTGAGGAAAAATTAAAACCAAGATGTTTAGAAAGTCCAATTAATGTGAAGGTATCTTTTCTAAAATTGCTTTAAGTGTGGTTAAACCAGCAAACTCTAGTAGAATATTAAATATATGGAAAGCCTATATAGCGCTTGTAAGTAATATATAGTAAATCATTCCATTTTATAGTCAAAAACATTAATACTCTAATTTTTTTGACAATCTTTGCTAGCCATCTATTTAAAGCTAAGCTGCTGCTTCTCCCTCTAGTTTTAAAGCGTATGATGCTCAAGCATCTGTATTTTTGGTAGCTTAAACCAAAGTTAAGTCCAAAGGCAAATTAAATTAGTTTAATGCAATTTGTAATACTGTACAAGTTTTTTTTCATTAACAAACAGAGCTGCTGGTTATGAAATAACTGAGCTTATCAGCCATATTAACAAAGGCAAGAAACAGTCACAATGTTAAATGTTTCATAATAAGTCATCAGTTTTTGAAGAAGGAAAACTATGAAGTACAAAAGTGAAACTTCTGTTTCGATGTATGGACTTCACTGATTTGCTTTTCACCAGCAAAAGGAGAAGAATGAATGGGAGATAACCTTGAACATGGAGAGGTCTTGGCTAGCAGACATCTGATCCTGATTCAGAAATACCTGCAATTCCTGCTCTGCTCCAGACTGTCCCTAAAAGGGTCTGGTTCTCCATCACCTCGCAACCAACATAATCTTTCACAGCTATACAGAATGGTGACATAGTGTTTTGGCACCAAAATAGACCCTTGTTCCACAAGCTGAGTAATTTTAGAATATGTAGAGCATTAGTTAATTAATCCCAGCACATGTCCTTGGTCAAGTTGTTAATCTCTTTCACTCTGTACTCTTTACAACTCACAAACTACTGAGAGAACTAGCAAGTTAGAGCTTGCAGCACACCACTGTGTCACTGTCAAGATCTCTCCCAGGCCAGTTTGGTTTGCTCTGTTTAGTTACCAGCCAAAAAGCAAAAGGAAAATGCATCTCCTGAAGCAATGCAAGGCAGAGAAGACATTCCCTGACTATTTTAAAGAGTTATTCCTGAAGCCGATCTGTCAATAGGGGAAGACAGAGGTTCAACTTTTTCACCAGCTATAAGAGTTGTCACCATCTCTTCCCCTCACAGGCAAGACAAGTTGGGATTATTTCTGGGTCAAGACACAGAGTCTGAACCTTAGATTGGATCCTGCTATTTAAAAAAAAAAAAAAAAAAAAAAGAATAGCTAAATAGCTACTGTGAAGACTGTTGAGAAGCAATGGCTAGTTTATATTCTGTCTACAATTTAGCATATGGCCAAGAAGCATATCATTCCAGGGGACTCAATTCAAAGCAAAATGTTTGAGCTTCCGCACTGCAGAAGCTAGCGCATGGCCAGGGAAAACAGAGAACAACAACTTTCCACAGTGTTTAGTTGCTTTGCTTGTGCTTCCATGGTACAGAGGCCAAACATACAGTAATTTTAACTGAAACAAGTCCAAGACTTGTGTAAATGAATCCAGTGAAAATGAAACTGACCTTGGGGAGAAAGAAGAAATGGCAGGGCAGTGAAAACATCTTATGCCTTAAGGAAAAGCATAGAGAAAGTAGCAGCAACTCATGTCTGCATTCAAAATAATAACTAGGGCTATTATTTACCAGAGAGAAAAGACCTTTCTCCTTGCACAGTAACTCTTTGGTGCCAGCAAAGGCAGACAAGGTAACCAAATAAGTATTCTGAGAGAAAACAGGAGCAAGTATTCAGGAGGATGCTGGTAGGACAGGAAGCAAGAGCAAGAGATTCTCATGCTCCTCCTGAAATGGAAAGGCTGATTTAGCATAGGCAACTGAAGAAGAAAAACAGTGTATGTCATCAGAGAGCAAACTGCAGAACTTACAGCAATAGAAGGAATATTGTATCAATAATGATACTAATGGCTTTATTTTAGCTTCTAAAATTATCTTTGTTGTCGTACAAATATCATTTATATAAAAATCATTAAATGGTATTAAGGATCTATAGTTGAAATTCCCTTCAAGTTTAGTTGTCTACTCTCAAACTTTAAAAAATAGCTACAAGGCAACGCAGAGCACACTTAGCTTCCAACATTTATCTAAGTGGACAGACTATATTACTCACTCAAAGCATCACCTTCCATGAGTTACATCTCCTTCCTTTTTTTTTTTTTTTTTATTTTTATTTTTAGTGAAGAAGGCTTGAAGGTTCCAGACATGGTTTTTATTCTCCTCTCCTTTGCCAATCTTGCTGACTCTGCCACCGTCTCTTGCAGGAGATTCACATTGCTTTCAGTTCACTTCTAGTGTCACCTCCAGGGAGGGCAAAGGTGGAGGGGAGAGAAAAAAAAAAATTATTACCTCTTTTCCTAGATCTGTTGGCTTGCCTGGTAAGGGGGCAGAAGCACATGCCATGAGCTACTACACTGTTCACACATCGCGATGCCTGTGCTGTCCCACCATAGAGTGCTGCAATGGTCAAGCTTAGCCACTGATAAAGGTTCTGATCTGCTGCAATTCTAAATACCTGAACAAAAGCAAATACACCTCATTTACACAGGTTTTGCTTTAGTGATTATGTTTTTCCTGTGAATTTTCTGCTTTTTCTATTACTTTAAAGGACACCAAATAGTAATTCTACATGACATTTTTATCACCTGCATAACATTTCAAAGGAAACATTTAATTGCATTTGATGTTATTTAAACACTTACCATGTACTCTTCAGTCCTACAATTTTCAATGTGTTCTAGCTATATTAAATATTTAAGAAACAGTTGGGCTATGTACTGGGGTTTTTTTCCATTTTTTAGTATTTAATCTGTAATAAACATGTAGTGTGTTGCAAATACATTTCATATATATGACCCTTTATGCATTAAGTGTTAAGAACATATTTTTGCTTTGCCATAGTTGAGCTTGTCACATTTTCCATTACAAACTTAATTTTAGGGTTTATAACTTTTCCATAAAATGTGCCCTTTAGGAGGAAACTTGACATTTAATTCCCCATCTGAAAAGAGGAGGTGAGGTTTTTTCCTTTTAAAAAACAGATTAATAAAATAATTGTTTAGCAAATATTTCTAGTATGCAGAAGCAAAATGACAAAAAAGTCTGTGTAACTTGCATTCCTCCTCTTAGACTGCTAAAGAAGCTTAGTGAAAGAAAAACTAAAAAAAAACAACAAAAAAAAATCCAACTCTGAACTGGAATCTAAACTCAGCATTTTATAATTCTAACCAAAAATAAATACTTTCAGATATCACCTACTATTGATTAAAGTTTGAAGAATTTTTTGATTCCATCACAGAGCAGATAAAATAATTCCTGATCCAGATTTCAAGATTTTATAATATAGTGTATATTCATCGTCTGTCTAGATCACTACTAATTTCAACAGAGTAGCCCAGACCATTAAAACCTTTTTGATGTTACAATATTAGAGCTAACAGAATAATGGCAGTCCATCACTGACTGTATGATTTAAATTCTACTTCATATACCTTTTAGATACTCTACAACTCATCACAAAAAAGCCTTCACCACTCTTTCATCACCTTTTAAGAATGTTATATTAAAAGCATACTGCTTGCCACCGTTTCTATTCCTAAACAGGACAAGAAAATACCGTGTAAGACAAACCATACAGGATAAAAGCATAGATTAAATTAAAAGCTCAGCTGGTTTCTTGAAAACGTATAAGCAAATAAGCAAATATTTATAAACAAATATATTTTTCATAAAGCAGGAATAAATTGTGAACAAGTCAAATATCAGATATCTAACCTTATTAGAGCTTTTAGATTCAACCTTATGCATGATTACTGCTATTTTTATAAAAATGAAACAGCCTTATTTTCAAATTCTCACATACTGACTGCCAGCAGTTTTTCTCAATGACAGTACTTTCCAGATTAATCTATCTTTATATTGCCAAATTTTATGACCTTTATTGCAAGTCACCTAACAAGTGTTTTCTCAAAGTTCTTTTTTCCTGAGCAAAGTTAGACCTTTTAATCTTTCCAAACATAATATTATGGCTTACAACTTGGTTAAAAAAAAAAAAAAAAGAAAAAAAAAAAAAAAAGTGACTTAAAATTGCCCCAATTTTAAGCCTTTAAAAGACAAAACAAGTCCTATATTTCTTACATAAAAAAATTCCTCAACCTCATGGCATTCCAGACTTGACTGATGATTTGTGAATGCTTTCAGGTTAGCAATACCATATTATGTGTTTCTCAGCTTCCTGTCTGACCACTCCATCCACCAGCTACTTGGTCTTTGATCTTTTTTCCACAAATTTCACCCAACATTTTCAGGTTTATAATTCAAATTAAATACCTTTAATTTGACTGGGGGCTTTGTTGTACCTATTTTCTAGCCAAACTTTAAAATGGTTCCCAAGGTGTATGGTTGTTCTATATCACATGGATTGGTAGGCAGGAACTGTGGATTTTGTCTGTCTTGCTTTGCCCTCTGACACTAGGTACAGCTTTAAATAGGAGACCATGTTCTCATAGCAGATATCCTTCCAATTGCTTTTTGTCATCCTCTCTGTCTCTGGTTATCTGGTTATATAAACACAGTTTTCAAAAAAAACCCAACTCATTAAGACTATCTTTTCTTCCATCCCCAATAGCTTTTGTATCCTAGCAGAATTAGGGTATTCCATTCATCCCGTTTTCATTTTCACATAACAAATAGATAGTACATATACTGAACAGAGGTAGAACTGTGTTTTGCTCCTGTAGACAAGTCCATTTTTTTCTGTTTTGTCTGGACCATGTTTTTCTTTAGTTTCTCCCTCTGTGACATAGCTCCCAAGTCACAGTTTCTTTTCATCCATTTTTGCTTTCTGCTGAATCTCTTTTTAGCTTCTAATACCAGACAATCATTTACTAATGTGTTAACAAAAGTACAGGTTCAAAAACATGGACTAAGAAAATGAGAAACCTTCTAGGAATCAGGCATTTCTGGGAGGTGGGCTTAGATCACCATCTATCTCCCACTTCTTGGGCTATACCTTAAATATTCCACTATTAAAAGATAGGAAAAGTGGGAAACAATAGCAACATTTTTTTCCAGATCTCCTAAACACTTGAAAGACATACTTATGTCTGAACAATGGAAGAGATCTACTGCTTGACTCTACCCCTCTAAGTCACAACAATCCCCATCATGTGTATAAGTTTCTCCAGAGGCATCTACCAAAAAATATGAGATACTTTAGATACTTTTTAGAAGACAGTTAGTGTTTGAGAGTAGTAGGTCCAAATTGCTTTGTCTGGTTACATCTCTCCCAATAAAAACATTTATGACAGATCACAGGCTCAGTCCTAGCATACTGCCACCCATTCTGACAGACCATCTCTGGCATGGTGTCAGCATCTCCTAAACAGTGCTCAGGAACAGTTCAGGGGATAGCACTGGCCAGAGCTTTTTCCCAGTGAGGTAATCTCCTTTTCAAGGGAAGAAGAAGAAAGTTTAGACTAAACCATTTTTTAAACACCTTTTCTCCCCATGTACACACAAGCTTTGAAACCAGGGGGGTAATATCAGTGGAGAATTTGGCTTTTGGGCTTCAAAATACACTTTGTGGAAAAACAGAAATAAAAAAATTAATTTAAAAAGACAACAAAAATCAACAACGATGAAAGCACACTGGTTTCCACAAAGTAAAGACAGGGATCTGAGACAAGGTTTTTATAGAACCAGGATGAGAAAACTTACTGTTATTAAATTGCTTACTATAGTATATGTTACAAGAGGCATGAGTTATTTAAAACACGACATGACCACACTTCTATGTCTTTGATTGATTCATTTAACTCAGTCCAAACAGCTAAGTATTAACGTTGATCTATTACTACTTTTACAAATCATAGATTTAGATAAGAATATGAGAAGACAGTCCCATTCCCTACACAAAAACAAATATTTAGCTTCTAAAGAAGGATGATATAAGGAAATATTTCTTCTTCTCTCATTTTCTCTTTCTTCCCAGCACTATCATCTATTGCAACTATGATTAATATAACTGAGGCAAGTCTAAATTAAATGAGAGTTAAGGTTGAACTTCTTCAAACAAAAGGGGGTTTTAAATTTAAATGGGAAGTGTGAATCCAGCTTTTGTTTCCTATGAAAAGCACTAAAAGAACATGTGGACATACAGTAAGGTGTGAACTGTAATAAATCATGCTCTTAACTATACTATTTGTCTTCTTTAATTTTCCATTTATTGAACAAATGTTTCAATTTTCCCTTCAGAGAGATGCAAACTACAGAATTTACAACTATTTCAAAAAATAACATTGGAAAAAGATACCAGAGTTGTTCCACCTTCTCAAAATTTTTATCCAAATCTCATAATTATTTAAAAAAAAAGAACAACCAAACAAATAAACAGTCAAAATTAAAAAAAAAAAAAAAAAAAAAAACAAAACAAAATTAAAAAAAACAAAACCCAAAACAAACAAACAAAAAATACACACACACAAAAAAAAACTTTGGAGTGTCTCTGTAGTTTTTAGTCATGTAAATTCCCAGTGACTCAAGTGGAAGTTTGCCTGTATGACGACTGGAGGGAAACAGAGGGAGGACCTCTCCATTTGACTTCGTTAATGTTGGTCTTGCACATTCTTCTCCAAAAACGTAATGTGCACTAAGTTTATTCTTATTAGTAACCAAGAAACAATATTTACTTTGGAAGACACCAAGTTTCACCAAGTGGGCAGAAATGCAGTATTCACCCACAGCCCTGGGCTGGGTGCAGAGGGAAGGTAGCTTCAGGATGTTCTGAACTGGCATTTCCCCTTGGAGCTGGCTGAAGTGCCAGTGTGGAGGGGACACAGTAACTCCTCTGCGTAGCCATAATCTCACTGTCAGGCAAGGTCTGAGTCATGACTTGAGATTAGAAATCTGGGTGTTCTTTCAGATTGTAGTTCCTTGGGAAAAAATTATATTGACTTGGTTTGGGAGGAAACCCTCATTTTTTACCCTCCTTCCATATCTTGTGGCCTCTTGACCTAAAAATTTCTAGGCAGTAAGTTTTTCTGAAGCTGAATTTTTATACAAAACATATTAGTACAATACTGCCAATCCCAAGTATTAAAAAATCATGACTCATACCAAAAGTTATGAGACTGGCTTGCACTTCAGATTTAAGAAGAAAGTGTCTTTTGTTATGTTATTCTTAGTCTACAATATGGTCACATTTTTAAGGTTCTATCTGCAACTATGAATGCAGACACTCAAGCAATAACTACTGTATTTTTTTTTTTTTTTTTGAATGAAATGACATTTTTAGGTAATACTTGATTTTAGAAGCTCAAGCATTAAGAACACTAGATGTCACAAGACAAGCTATAAAAATCACCCAGTTTTACGTTATCAGTTGTTAGTTGTGTGGTTACAGTCTGAACATCTTGGCACACATGAATTGACACTGATTTCAAAATGCATGCTGATAGTGTATGAACTACAAAAATATCATACCATGCTTCTGTTTCTTGGTGATAAGAGTTAATACCACTCTGCATCCCAGAAATGACAGCCAATCACACCTTTCACTCTTTGAAATGATATAAAACCATATATCAAGTCAATATTCTTGCATGCTTCTGAGTGTTTTCAGCTGCACATCTTAGCCTTATGCCAAGAATACCCTTATGATGTGGATTCTAGACTGAGTGAAAAATGCCTCATTTAGATCCAAACAAAATCTCAGAAAAAAATTCCCTCCAGACTTGTATCTTGTGATTTGTGCAAGAATGCTGGGGTTTTGGGTCATAAACCCAAAAAAAGACAATTTTATAGATTTCTGTCCTGTGATCAAAACCCGAAGGTAAAATTCTTGACTGGATTTAGCCACAAATCTGCAATATGTAATTTTTATATTAGATACATAAATTACTGCCCTTCTGAAGCAGTCACTACAGAGAAGTATTTCATGATTCAGATCCTATCTTGAGAGTCAGGATAACTGGATTTGCACCCTTCCTGTGTCTGAGACAGCTCACGTTTTCAGTACCAGCACATTCCTGTAAGGGAGTGGGAGACTGTCCAGAAGTGAACAAACTTATTTTCAAAACTGGGTGTTTGAGAATCCCAATTGCATGGTAATTTGTTTATAGGAATAACATGGACTGTAGGACTTCATCGTCATAAATGACATGATTCAAACTGGCTTTACTGTTGTGTGTGCATCCAAGCTCCACTAGAGCTCACACAGGGTTGGTTGCAAAACTGGACTCCATTATACAGTGCCATTAAAAAAAATAAGGAATATTTTCATTGAGAAAGTGGCAAGTTATCATACAAAGTAACCATCTGAAATCTGTAACATTTCCAGTGTGATAGTTAGGGCTTAACTCACATTGCTGTGAGAAACACCAATAGAGCTGAAGAAGCAGTTCTGGTGACCACTGGCTCTTGCATATACTCAGTCCAAGTTGTGATGTCATGGTGCTACCACCCAGGAAAAAAAAAAAAACCAAACCAGTGTCATTTGTACTGTCTAATAAACTAGATAAAGAAAATTTACTTAGGATTGTAAATTTAACTATTTTTCTATCAGCTTATAAACTGAAGATGACGGTTAATCAGGCATTAAGGAAAAAAGGCCATGGTTAGGAGATCTCTCACTTGTCTGCACTCCTTCTGTACACATCATCTACACCTTTCCCCAGACTCTCACTACAGAACTTCCTTCCCTGGTTCATAACCTTAAAGTCCTATGTGCTCAGAATATATTTTTGCTGTGTATTCACATTTTTTTAAAGGAACTAAAAACTGGAAATGTCATCCTATGCAACTGAATTGCATCCCACATTGAACAAGACAAAAGCTGAACTTATTCTCAAAACTTTGTCACTTAGGTACACAGAGGAATACATAGCAATAGAAGCTTTACTCTGTACCTGTCAGTGTAAGAGGGAAAATACTCCACCAGTAATTTTATGGATAATAATGAGACTTCAAGTCCATCACAGGTTCTGAAATGTGTAATGAAATGTGCTCTAGTTTGCACAAATTTTGACAATTTCTACTCTCTCCCCTTCAGGACACCCCCATCCATTCCTCTTTTTGTCCGTCATCACTGTTTATTGTTCCAGTCATCTTTTTTCCTCTTGCTTCCAACCTTACTCCCAGAATTATAGACCTAGTCATGAGCTCTCCCATTACAGTTCAGTGCTCACCCTTTTCCTGCTGCACAGATTTCTGACCTTTTAATTAATTAAACAACTCTTTTTAAGAGGTCATCACCATTTAGGTTAGACAGGTATGACAAATGGGTAAGATGCATGCTTTACCTGTAAGTTGTGAGCCTCTATGAGGCATGAGTCTCACAGTGGTTCTTGTGTGAGACTGGTTCCAGTAGTTTGTTGAAATTTTGGACTTTCAATACTTAAAGGGGGCTCATAAATAGATGGGAACAATCTTTTTTTAGCAAGGCCTGTTGCAACAGGAAAAGGGGTAATGGTTTTTAACCAAAAGAGGGCAGATTTAGGCTAGGTATAAGGAAGAAAATTTATACAATGAGGGTGGTGAAACACTGGAAGAGGTTGCCCAGAGAGGTGTGGTAGAAGCCCCATCCCTGGAAACATTTGAGGCCAAGCCAGATGGGGCTTTGAGCAACCTAATCTATTTAAAGATGTCCCTGCTCATTGCAGAAGGATGGGACTAGACAACCTTTAAAGGTCCCTTCCAACTCAAAGCAGTCTATGATTCTATGAACTCTTCTCTGACCACTGCCATACTAATCTCTTCCTTTGACCTCTGATCTTACGACCTGGCCTGCCCATTTCCCTCTGCTCATTTCCCAGTCTTCATTTGTGGTTCCAGGGTTTCTTCATCCTATTATTCTCTCCTCCAACCACTTTAATCAACTCTCCCCTTACCACACATACCCAAATGTAGCCTGGCATCATCTTGTCACTCTCTTCATCATGGATACTAGAGAGGGAAGAATTGAAAGAGAAATAGAGAGTTCACAGCTAACAGCTCCTCAATATGTACCTCAATGCAGTCACCACCATCCACTCAGCAACAGCAGCTGCTGCCCCTGCTCTGACTGCTCTGCCTTGTCTTTCCCCCAGAAAGAAGGCAGATCCACCAGGAGCCTGTTGGACTGAGTTCATTCAATGCATCAAGAGCAAATTAAATCTTCAAACTTCTCTGTTTCAGTACACTTCAAGTTACTCTACTTAAAAGCCAATATGATTATTTAACATTTTATTTTAAATTGGATTTTGATATTTTGATCTCAATATAGGTTCCTTAGGGCCTTTCCAGTCAAGTAATTAGCAGGAGAACATTCCCCACTTAAAGTCTTTGTAGACACACTCTTATTCCTTGCTATGAAAAATTACTTTTGGATCAGAATCTAGACAATTCTTTTTGATTATTTATCTAAAACTAAAAGCAGGAAATGATTCATTTGATTTCTGCCAATACTGGAGTGTTGCCACTTTTAGCTCAGGAAGAGTAGGCTTCCTTTGGCAGCCTTTACTTGCATGATGATGAATGAAGTTCTATGTTTAGTGCTAGCTAAAATTTTATAGAGTCTAAAAAAGCAATCTAAACATGTTATAGCGAGTGGATAAGTTTTTTTTGATAACTATACCATAAGTTTTCATGCTGCGTCACAGCAATACCTTCAATATATACATAGAGGAGAGACTCTTTCCAAAAAAAGATCTTTAAATACCTGAAAATGCACTATTTATCATAATAAGCACATAATTCCCCCAAAGTGAACGCACACTCACAGTTACATTACACAGAGGAAAACGTAAATGCCCCTCCTTGTCTTAATGATATAGCACCCAAATTACATGCAGTCATTTGTCATTGAAAAGCATAGACCACCATGGAATGGGCAGTTAAACAGCACAATAAAACCTACTGTAGACCTAATGGGCAACTGCTACCTACTGATGAACAGAAATGTCTTAGAAGTCTTGACAATATAAATATTTGTCTGTGCTAAGAGTTGTAGTAATTCAATCACGGTACCATAAATGTGCAGAGAGAATAGTGTAGAAACAATGCATTTATAGCTGATGAAAGCATTCAGGTATACTTTCAAAAATAACCATTAATTTTATATAAATTAGTCTCATTGGATGGCATTTGATTTTCAGACAAATGTATTTTTAAGGTCTGAATATAAACACACAAGTTTGAGTAATTCAGGGCTTTCTTACAAATATTTTGTACTCAACTTTAGTGTCCTCAGCTCTGTTCTCATTTACATTTGCATACTAACTGCCTTTGTGATTTGCTGGAGCATTTCTCCTGAGTGTTTCCTTTGATAACTCCCTGACAATCTTCTGAAGTGGCATATTCTGGTGGGTCAGATCTCATGTTGAGAACAGTTCCCTGATTCATGTACCTTCTCTGCCTCCAAGAGTGTCCCCAGATCTGGACAGGTGCTTCTGGAAGCTTTCCAGCTCTGTGGAGATTTTCACCCCACTTGATGTTCATTATGCTTGGGATCAGACCAGTCAGGAAGATGTTCTAGAACTAACAGTACTTTTATAGTATTGAACATCTAATAGAACAAAAATAACACCCAGTTATAGCTAACTGATTTCTTTGGAGGGCAAATTAACATTATCAGTTACTCTCCTCCATTCAGAGTAAGCAAATACTTTGCCTCAGGAATATAAATGTCCTGGAATTTAAGCCCTTTTTTGTTTTCTTTCATTAAATTAGCCTAGATGCCTAGACTGCTTTAGTTTAGGTTAGTTAAAGACTTTACCATTCCTTACCTCACCTGTGTTTGTTTGCCACATAAGGAATTACTTTACACTTTGTTTTGATGACATAAATAAAACTTTCAAAAATTAATGTATTGAAGAGACAAAAAATGTACAATAAGAGTGGCATTAATCTTGTAACTACACCTCATTAATGTTAATTCTCATTCAGAAAACCACCTGGAAAGTGGGGGGAAGAATGAAGAAGTACACAGAGAAAGAGAATGATAACAGCTGCATATTGATAGTCCTACCGTACTTCTTTTAAAATTGACTATGGAAGCAGGTAGACTCCTTTGGGTAATGCACAGCTTTGAATAAATGGTTATTTCTGATAAGCTACCTCAAAGACACTTTGCACCAAATGCATTTGTGATACACTGTTCAGAGAGGTTGTGTTATTCTACTTTTTTTTTTACAATACTCAAGAAGCATTTGCAGGTTATTCTTGGAAGTAACAGTCACTGGTAAACTCAACTTTGATCTGTGCTTCTGAGTGTATTCATTAAATAAAAAGGCAAGATACTATCGGAATCTGCCAAGATAAGTAAAAAATAAGTCTGGGGTGGGGTCAGCATGCAAGCATGACAAAATGGAGGGTTCAGGTTGGGCAACATGCAAGGACTGTATGATCTGATACCCTGAGTTCAACCACAGGCAATATCAGAAGGAAAAAATAAGAACTCCAAAAATAAACAGATAGTGGAGCATTTTCACTGTCATTCCACTTCAAATTTCATTCTGTTCTGCAATAGAGATGGAGAATCTCAATAGGTTTAATTTACCACTCAATGTACATCACCTGTGATCCTATACAATTACTATTAGTATACTCTTACTATTAGTATACATCTGCTATATCTTTTAAAAGTCTTGCTTACATGTTAGGAAGAAATAGGGTCATATGGAAAAGAATAGATAAAGTAACTTAGCCCATACGTTGCAGATAACAAGATCTGACTCCCATAGCTGTATATTAGAGAGTAAGTAAATGAAGGAATGGAGGCCTAAAAAATTATGATAACCATGAAAAATATAAAGGACTATGTTTTCAATGTTGGGACAGATAACATGACACCTTAGTGTTTAAACATCACTATTTCTTGATAGTTTAATTTATGGTTTAGATTAAGGGATTGAGGCAGAATTTCTCCAAATATATGAGAGCTTTGCATGTGTCATAAAGGTAAAAATTTCATTTTTAAGAAAGTCTTTGGTGTTCACCTTTACGACCCTCAGTCTCTCAGCTATACTCCCAGTGGAGAAGCACTCTCTGCCAATGCATATATAAGACATTTATAAGTGAACTGGATCCAGAAGGCTTTGTCCCATTTCCCACCACTTTCAGATGCTGTGAGGGCTATGTGGAATTTCTCTCCATTCTGTTGATGAAAATCAGAAATGCTTACCTCTGTGGTATGCAGACTGAAAAATCATGCAGAGTCGACCAAAACTGCAGGTGGACTTATGGTTATTCCCCACTGATGGAAAAACACAAACAAAATGAATGGAAGGAAATCAATTGCTCCCTGAAGACTGCTTTCCTCTCACCTCTTAACCCCTTTCTCCTCTCTGGCTGCCAGTCACTTTGAGTTTTCTCCTTCTTTGTTTGAACTGCCACAGAAGAAAATCTTAATGATGTAGATGTAATTTTTTCTCATATCCAAGGACCAAATAGGTCCAAATAGGACTTTCGTCAAACTGTTGTGTTATGCATCTGCTGTTAAATGTGTTCTCAAAGGAAAAATACTTTGTATCTCTGTTTCTGTCAAAGAACAGTTTCCACCTTACAATTCAATACTCGGGTATTATCCCATTTATGGAGTTATCTCAGATTGGCTTTACCTCAGGCTAAGGAAATAGGGATGAGTAATCACCACGGCTGCATTCAAACCCTCCATTTTCTCTTTCAAACTCTCCCTGAGCACAACATCACATCTTGCTTCCTTACAATTTCAGATTTGCTCACTCAAGGAATTCCTCCATCCACTCTCACTTCTTTCTCCCAATTCCCCATTTCCACTGACAGTTTGTGATAGACGCATTTGTTTCTCAAGAAGAAAGACTGGAAGAAAGGAGAAAGGCTATATATCCATCAGTGGGATGAAAGCCTAGTATATTGGGATAAAGAAGTGATTGGTAACATTGCGCAACTTATGTGCAAATTATTTTGGGAAGAGAGTGGCTATCACATCATAATCTTCTGCAATCAGCACATGTTTCAGTAGTGTGAAAAAATGTTAGAAGACTGATCAATCAATATAACTGTGGCCTGATCCTGTTGTTTAACTCAGAGATTTTCAAGCTTTTCAAACCCTGTAAACTTCTTTATTCTTTCCTTTTACAGTAGTTTTGAAAAGTTTCTTTTTTTTTTGAACACAGAATTACTCAGATCAAGGAGGACAGCAAGGTGATGTAGGGTCAAACAGCTCTTTTCTGTATCAATTTTTTAACCAAGTAAATTCACTGAAATGGTTCAGACATTCCAGATTTACTCAAAGCTGTTCTTTTATGAAGCCCTAAAGTGGAGAGTATGCATTTCTAGTAAGAATGCCAGTTGCAGCAGAGGGTTTCTTTCTCTTTGAAATGGTGCTTTTTCCTCTCCACTAGACAGAAATATCATCTTTCTCTGCTATTTCTGTGTAGAATTCTTTATTATGAATGATTTAATTTTTTCCTTAGTCATACACAAACTGAAATGTTTTTTCATAAATGAGATTTTTATAGATCTATTTTGACACTCTTCCTACAGAAAAATTATTGCAGACTATTGATATTTGTCATGGATTAACCCCAGATGGCAGCTAAGCCCCACACAGACCCTTGCTCGCTCCAAACCAGTGAGATGGGGGAGAGAATCAGAAGAGTAAAAGTGAGAAAACTCATGTGTTGAGACAAAGACAGGTTAATAGGTGTCAAGGGTTGGGCCAGCCACTAAACAAATCACAAACCCTATTAACCCATCTCCCTTCCCAAAGGGGAAAAGGAAAGGAATAAGGGCAAGAGACTTATGGATTAGAAAAGAAACTGAAACCAGCTTTAATGAAAATAATAACAATATTAAATATATACAAATGCATACAAAACCAGTATTGAATCCAACCCACTGATGGCAATTATGCCACTGTCACTACTGATGCTCTGGGCAGGCTCTGGGGAAGGCCCAGGCGGAAATCAGCAGCAGATTGGAACAGGATTTAGAGCTGGATTCTAGAAATGGATTCAAGAACATATGGATTCAGATTGAAAGCAGAATGGACAGAGTCCTCCTTGGATGCTGGCCATTGAAGAAGAGAGGAAGAACCAAGAGTTCAGCTCTCGTGTTCCCTCAACTTTATACCGAATATGCTGTATATGGGATGGAATCCCTTGCTGGTCATTTCAGGGTCACCTGTCCTGTCCTCTCCTCCCTGCAGGTGCAGCCTCTTATTGCCTGCACCCCCAACATGGTACACAAGATTTAGCATGTTCCAATAAGAGCAAGTATAAGCAAGAGCCTTTCTGCATGTCAATCCTTGGTAGTAACTGTAAACATCAAGCGTTCTTACTTCTAGAAACAGACACTGTCTAAAAAAATATGTGTTTAACTTCAGAAAGAACAGTTGCTTAGAAGAGTCTGAGCTGAAAAGTAAAATCATGTGAGATCTTGGTTGGATGAAAATGGACACTGTTATCATGAACTGTTCTTGAACCATGTAAAAGGCACAAAGGAAGAAGAATGGTGGAGAAAAGGCAATGAAGCAAGAAGATAAAGCAGAACAAAGTAGAGAAAAGCAGGATGTGGCAGGTACTGGGTGAGTTAAATGACAGCCAATCGTGTAACAGGTTTAGGCACATGAACAGTATATGGGATCTCACATGTATCTGATCAGCATTGTAGATATGAATAGCTTGCTCTATATAACCAAGGGATATACCGGTAATAAAGGTCTTCACTTTATAACTCTCGTGGAGTTGCTGAAGTCCATTCTTTCCCCGCAAAACCATTTAACAGAATTAGTTCTGTTCTAGCTCAAACCAGGACAATACATAAAGCAAAAGGTGCCTATAAAGCAAAGCAAAGCAAGGAATTTATTCACCACTTCCCATCAGCAGGCAAATGTTCATCTGTCCCTACGAAAGGAGGGCTCTGTCACACATAACCATTACCTGAGAAGACAAATGTCATCACTCCAAATGTGATCTTTCTTCTTCTCCCAGCTTTATATGCTAAGCATGACATCATAAGTTATGGAATGCCCCTTTAGTCAGTTGGGATCAGCTGTGACACCTGCTGTGACAACTCCCAATTTCTTGTGCACCCCCAGTCTACTCACTAGTGTGTGGCATAAGAAGCAGAAAAGCCTTTGACTCTTTGTAAGCACTTCTCAGCAGCACCTAAAACATCCCTGAATTATCAACACTGCTTTCAGCACAAATCCAAATTATAGCCCTATATTAGCTACTATGAAGAAAAGTAACTCTATCCCAGCAAAATCAGCACAGTATTACAGTAGGTGTTGTCATGATTCAACACCCTCATTATGCAAGAGTCTGTTCCAGAACAAAAGAAGAAGATGGTCCCTACCACAAAATAAATTTATTTTCTTTTTTTTTTTTTTTTAAAAAAAAATAGTAAAAGTAAAATTGTAACTCCACTCACTTAAATTCAGATATGAACAAAGCTTAATTCTTTGGCTGCAATATTTAGCTGTGATCATTGAGACATCATTTTTAACAGAGAAGAAATCGTTTCCCTCTGACAAACCCCGCTTGCAAGGCAGGGTCGCTTACTCAGATTTAGATGGCTTTGTTTATGTAGTCAGCATTAAAAGTAGCACAGTTTAATTTCTCAGGAGTCTTCCTGCTGTCTTTACAGAACAATGTTTTTCTTCCAGTTCACAGCTACATTTCTACTAAGGAGCCAACTTAGAACAGGTTAAAAACAGGCACTTTGTCAAAAACTCCCTTGCTTAGCTTGCAGTCTATAGATAGGCATTTCCCCACAGAACACTGTCAGGAAGGCTACTTAGGCATCAAAGTAGGCCTAAATAAGAGAATAAGTTTTGATTTGGCTGCCCACAGAGGTATAGATTTCATATATTGTGATAGCAAGGTAAATTGGACAGAAATTCTTTAACAAGCTCCAGCTTGTTCTTTTAATGTGAATTCTGAAGAGTGGTAACATATGGAACTGCTTTATAAACTCTTCTGGGCCAGACATCTGTTTACTGGCTGTGAAGGCAATGGACTGGGTGTTCACTTCAAGCACTAGATAACTTAAATAAAATACAGAAATAAAGGAAATAAAGTATATTTCTTCCATCAATATTGACTGTTATAATACCACAATCTTTAGGACTGCAGTTTACAACACTCCTCCTCCATCTTCAGCTAAGTTCTTATTTTGTCACAAGTTTGACTTCTCTTTCCAACAAAAATGTGAAACTACTTATGTATATTAAAAGTACCCTTCTCATTTGAGAATTTCAGAGGCTAGCATGGTATCATAGAGGCAATTCATGATTATGGGATTTACTGTCTTCAGTGTTTTCAAACATTTCCTTGTCAGGTTACTTGGAATTAAAAGTCTATATATTTACAAAAAGAGACCAGCACTAAACAGAAAAGCCTGAGACTTCTGTAGGCAAAGCTCATCCTACGAAAAACTGTTATTTAATGGAGGAATAAGAATTCACATAAACGTACTTGAACTTCAATATTGCCCTTATCCTCCTGGTGCTGCTGGCATATGATTATACTTCCTCTACCTCCTTCATCAAGTGTAATCACTGTTAAAGTTACTCTGGAGATATGTTTGGCAGCTCTAGGATCCTAATGTGAAGCTGCATTATATATTTTCCAGCAGTAACACCTAGACTTGTGGGTTGGCTCCTAAAATGAATGTTGTGGTGATAGTTGGTCGCTTCTGCTGATGGATGCCTCAAAGGCTGCCCTGCTGTTTGAGTGCACTCGGTACTAGATTGATTCTCAAGTCATTCAGTGCTTTTAAACTTTCCTTCTAACTAAAATGTGAAACTACTTAGAATGCTTGCTAAAATGGCCCCTCTTATCTGGAAATTTTAGAGACTAGTATGACATTTTAGAAGCATTTGCTCATAATTTGATTTAGGCAGATGATAATCCTCAATTAGTCTCAAAAAGATTATCAGTTGTATTAGAAGCTGACTCATTCCATCATCCAAATAGTTAACACAGAAGAATAAACAAATTCACAGATGGTGTAAAATGTTGGAATTATTCCCTAATAATTTTCCTGCTGAAAAGATCATTAGTTGTCTTTCTAGCAGAATATTAAGAAGCATTAATATTTCTCTTAAAAGACCATTAATCATATATCTCGAGATGTAAATGTATGTCTGCTCGTCTATCTCCTATTACAGAAACAACTTCCATTCTTAAACCACTAATTTTACCCAAGCCTATCACAGTGCTTTAGCAATGTGATTTTTATCAAGATACCTAATGTCCTTTTAAGAATAAATCTTACACAATCAAAAGTTGACGTGAAATAATATCAAAAAGGCTGCAAAGTTCAACAGTCTGAAGTTAGAAAATGCAGAATTAAGTTGGTTATATAAATATTGTATTTTCTCCTACTTATTTAATTGAATACTTATTCAGAGAACCTGAACTCATCGAGTTGGTACCACCACATTTTGATGGTACAGACTCAACGTGCAACTATTCAAAATTTATTTAATTGTTTGTTACTCACTTTCCAATACTATCACAAAGCACAGAATACTACCTTCCTCAAGGGTATTTCTAAGGACATTTTTGTTTTGCTGCAATGAATTTTGCAAACTTAAATCTATCTTCACAGTGTCTTCAGTATTACCTGGTTACACAGGAGTAACCCAGAACCAGTCAATTTGACATACCTGCTTCACCTGATATCTGAATTCCAGTTGACCTGTACTGGGTCTGGCTGGAATGGAGTTAACTCTCTTCATAGCAGCCTGGATGGTGCTGTGTTTTGGACATATGCCTAAAACAGTGTTGATAGCATGCCAGCATTTTGGCTACTGCTGAACAGTGCTTGCAAAGCACCAAGGCTTTCTCTTTTTCCCAGATGCTGCAGGTGCACAAGAGACTGAGAGTGGATACAGACAAATAGGCTGACCCAAAATGAACAAATGTGCTAGTCCAGGCTGCATAATGTCATGCTCAGCAATAAAACAGCAGAAGAAGGCTGAGGCCTTTATCTTCCAAGGTAGCCATCATTCAGAGTATGTTTGGACACTGGTCTGTTTATGGGAGGTGGTGAGTGATTGCTTTTGTGTCACTTGAGTTGTCATTTTTTTCCTCTTTCCTTCAGTTATTAACCTGCCTGTATCTCAACTAACAAGCTTTCTCGCATTTTCTCTACCTATTCTCCCATTCATTCCTCTGGGAGGTAGGGAGTAAATGAGTGGTTGTGTGGATACTTGGCTGCTGGCCAGGGTCAACCCACCACATAAACACATTGGATAACATGAGAGCTATAGGACTACCTTCCACACCTGGCCACGGGAAATATAGAAATATCCAACCTGTATAATGGTTATCCCATAGCGTATCTCACTTCCCTATTCCCTGCTTGACCCCATCAGGGATCCTTGGAGACATCAGTGACCCTCTGTTGGGCACCCTACTTTCCTTTCCACAAAGTCAAGAACTCAATTCCTCTAAGTTATGAGGTAACAGGGCAGAATTCATTCACCAAGAGGTGGGAGCACTTCAGGTTTCACAGTACAAAGATCAGCCAGTCAAATTGTCTTAAATAGTCTGAGCTTTCCATTATAAACTGAAAGCAAAATACTGTAATTAGAAGCCCAGGAAAGTGAATAGCAAGTGCAGTGAGAGCCTTCAAAACAAATACCATTTTGATAGATGACCTGCCCTTTTCAATTTAACTAAATAGTCAAATTCAAGGGCAAAATAAATTAAAAAAAAAAGGACATTTGATTTTTTTGGTAACAAAATATAATTAGCCTGAACTTGAGGAGTGAATTCTATGCTCTGAATCCCTCAATACTCATGAGACCTCTAAATCCACATACAGCCATGTCAATCCATTGGATACTGGATTCTATCTCCATAACAACCGCTAAAACCTGTCAATGCTGACTACTCTGCAGCACAAGGACTGGGACCATTAGATATGTACTGTAAGGTATCCCGTATGGTTAATTTGCATAAAAACTTTTCAGTTGTTTTATTTTAACCAAAAGCATGAGATGCTTGCTGAGAAAATCTGAATTTTTAGCTATTCTCTAGATCTGACAGGAATATTTGTCAGTCACCACTCCATTTTCATCTTCTTTGGAGAGTCACAACAGATTTTTAAAATACCCTCACAATTCCCATGGTCTGCTATGTAGCCATTAGATCTGACTCATATCTTAACAATTGGGAAAGATCCTAACTGTTTTCATTGTTTAAGTATTTTAAAATCTAGACATCAATTGCTCCAGTCCATATCATGCATCTTGCAGTATATGGACTTCTACGAACCCGGGACAAAATTTCAAAACAAAGATCTCTTAATCCTTTCCTTTCTGTTTTAAAATATAAATTAATATACCAGTTTCTTCAAAATTTATTTCCCTGCATAAATATTAGGCTATAAATCTGTGAGATGCCTAATACAATATGGCTAATGCACCTTCTAAACTTCTCCAAGGAGGGAACAAAGTTATAAAAACTATAAACTTGTGAAAGAAAATATATTAGTAGAAAGCAAGGCCAAATCTTTTAAGAACTTTTTTATACTGACTAGCTCACCTGGGTGAATTCCTAGTGAAAGGTAATACTATAAAGACAATGCAGGTGTACTTATTTTTCTTTTTCTCTTTTTAATGAGGAAAACCTGTATTCCAGTCTCATATCTATTTTGGTTTTTTACATTACAAGTGGAGCTGGAATCAACAACTCATAAAAGTGATATAATGAAAGTTCTTGTCTCTGTCAAAGTACGTAATAAAGAAGAAAAGCTTTCAGGAGAAGGTGACATCTTTTATTATGCCTATATTTCCTCTTTTGATGTGCCATGCTTCTCTAACATCCTTAACTACCATGGCTACAACAATGTTTATACAACAGAGGAAAAGCTTTTCTTATTACATTGATACCTAAGATATAACTAATATTTTGGGGGCAGAAGGACAGATTCAGTGTATTTACAACTATAATTAAATACTTTAATGCAAAATTCCCTGTTGATTTCTGCATGCATACTACTACTAGAACATTTACAAATCTGATAACAGTGGAAAAAATCTAACACTTATCTGCTAGAAGCAGAGCACAGTGGAGTATTAAAAATTCGCCAGTTCCAAACACGCTCTTCTTTGAAGGATTAGAGATGCCACAAGTGGAAAAATGTACAGTTTCTTGGCATTTTTCATGGTATATTAATTAATGTTATAAAGGAAGTGGGACACCGAAAGGCCTCCAGATCAGCAGCTCATTTAAAAAAAAAAAGAAATAGTTTAAATTCTGTAGTGCTGGCTTGGAGTACTTACTTGGGAATTGCTGTATTGCAACAGAGCTGGTTTTGGTAAGTAAACCAGTTATGAAGGAGGAAAAAAGAGATCTGAGAACTCAAGCTGATGCTGAACAGCATGAGTGTGAAGTTCAGTCAGTGCATACAGTGCTGTTGCTTCATATAAAGAAGAAACCAGTACATGGGGAAACTCTCTTCTTTGCCCATCAAAGCACTTCATACATTCACAGTGTGAATTTACACAAATATTTACATAATGAAGTACAGCAGAGCAGTAGCAGTTAATATTTGTTACATTCCAATAGCAAAAAGAAAAGTTAGTGTGGACTGAAACTAGTATCTCTTTTGTTCTAACCACCCCCCTCTCTTATTCTTACTTATTTTATCATGATGGTTTTCATAATGTCCCAGGACTCTTTCATTTTTGCTCCTCCAAAACAATCAAGGAAAACAGATATACAAAAAATTAGGCAATCTATGACCAACAGGTAGCTTTGGGATTTTGCTGCCTCTTTGGTTTTTGTTCATCTTTTTAAAGTAATAATAAAACTGTATATGAAAAGTGAATGTTCAGCGATGCAAAGAACTTTCAAGACTCACATTAGCTCATAAATTTCCTTAAAAGAAGTGCAGTTCTTTTTATATATGTTAAGAAATTCACCCCATATCAGGGACTTGTGGTTCCTTTTTCATTACCAAGGGATGATAGAATTGATTTTATATGAACTTTTAAGAATAACTATTTCCTGTTTAGTGGTTTTCTTTTCAATTTGATAATGAAACACCCATAAAATCTAAAGGTTTATTGGGGAGAGGGGGATTAGTACGAGCACCTGGCAACTATATTGAATGATACTCAACTAAGGATTAAAAATCAGCATTCCCACAATTTTTTTCACTTTACCATTTGTACATGGGGTCAGGGAGATCAGCCTTTGAACAGGTGGTGGAGGTGAGGGTGAACAGGGAAAGGCTCCAGAGCAGCTGCTCGGTAAACCATCTTCGAGGTGGAAGTGCTAACCAAAACTTCATCAGCTTTGAGGTGAGGGAACTCAGGTTTGTACCTACAGAATCCTCTGAAGAAAGGCAAAACTAATAAGAAAAAAATAATCATAAAACATATATTCTAATGGATAAGGGCTGCTGAGATTTTAATCAGTCCATCCAAAGCTACATATTTAAAAGCAACAAGCAATATTTCTTTCTATTAGCTCAGAATGCTCTGTTTGTGGTACTTTGAGAAAGAATAGCTTTTCAAAACACTGAGACCAGAAGAGTTCTGAAGTTGTGGGTTCAGAAACAACCTTGGAAAATGTTGGACTTGGGTTTTGGAAGATGCTGAGCAATGTTATCAACAAGGGATTTCATTCCAGAGGCAATGAAATGCCAGACTGTGAAAGCTTAAACACAAAATGTAGTTATCAGATGACCTTTAAAATAAGCTTAGAAGTAACACATCATAGATGTCATGAAGTTGAGATAGTAGTTTTTTGTAAAGCTCCAAGTACTTGAAGTAACAGCATCGTTTATTAGTATAATTGAAGAAAGAAAAAGTTAAAACAGTAATTACAGACAGTTTCTTGCACGAATTCAGAGACCATTTCTAAACTAGATGCAATGATCTCTGGTCTCCATCACTCTTATTACGTACAGCTCAATGTAATTATAAAACCATTGACAATTTAAAAGACTAAACATTGCAATAAATTGAGATGTCTTCAGATTACCTGCCCTACATATTCAATACACAACTAAAATGATTGCCCAACATTTTCTATGAGAAAGGGCAATATAAATTAAGCATAACAAGAAACAGACAAGAATAGACCACTTTTAAGCTTTTAACTGTATTTTTTTTCCCAGAGACATTGTGCAACTCACCTATTTTCCAATTCCTTAAGAACTTACATTTATCTTTATCACTGAGTTGTTTTCAAAAACCAAGGTGTACACTGACTCTTTCATGATACATGCCTTTCTACTCCTGTGGTCAAGTACCTTGCAGTTATTATCGCTTATTTGTTCAAGTGGTGAGGAAATATTAAATATCACAAGTTCTCAGCAGAGACTGGACAATAATTATCAACAGATGGCTGGCAGTAGGGTTTTGAGAGAGAGAAAGAAATTACCCTTCCTTCCAAAACAACCCTCTACAAGAAGCCCTAAGCAACTCATTGGTGACAGTTTTGGTTATAATCATGTTTAAGTTAGCCACCTGTTTTCTCACCATGCTTTTTGTGTTACTTTAACCCTTGCTTATTTAGCTGTGATGAGCAAGCACAAGCGCTACATGTCCTGCCTTTCTCATTATGATGATATTTACATTTGAAAAACCCAAGAACATCTTGTAATTTACACTCCTATTGAAAGTTATACCACTGTCGGGTAATTAGGCATATACAATTTTGCAACACTGTATTAAGCTTTCATAGCCATGCATCTAAAATGACTCCCCAGAAGATGTGGAAATACAGAGTGGGGCAGATCATCCACTGAAGTTATTGATGGGGTCAAGCTAATTTATTCCAGGCTCCCTTTACATGTGATATGCTTTGTTTTCAGAAGAAACATGTGGCTAATCAAACCACTAGAGCTTAAGCTATTTGCTTCACGAATCAGCTCTTCCCTAAATATTTTTAAAGCACGTCTGGTTTACAAATACTGAAAAAAAAAAAATAAAGACAGTAGAAATTGCCTTACTAAACATCACACTACATTTTCCTTTGCCTTGTGTACCTGAAGGACTCCATCTGGATATTATGTTCCTGTCTCTCAGTTAGAAACTCTGTAGAAACCCCAGCAAATAATTCATAAAACTAAATCCCAAGGATCTCCACTGGGTTTTTGCAATGTAAAGAAACCAGATGTATTTTCTCTTATTAAATCTGCTCTTTATTTGTGGGCTGCTAGAAAAAGGTGCTCTAGAGATCCTTTTAGGAAGATGACTTCCACAGTCCTTATATTGCTATGTTTTGCATGGAGAGCCCACACAAGAACTCCCAAATCATTGCAGCAATTCAGTTGTAGGTTTCTGAGTTATTCAAATAAGCTCCTGAAGTGCATTCCTACTGGTTCTCAACATCTTTGTCACACAGTATCGCACAAAGTTGCCTGGAAGGCATTTAGAAGGAATTGGAGGAATTTGGTTTTGCCACCCACAGGTGCTCAGTGCTGTGCTTTATTCACACCAACAAGTCCCTGTGTAAGAGAGACCCCAGTGCCACTACTTCTTACATGTGAAGCCTGACTAGAGTAACTGGTACTTGGTAAGACCAGGGTCCTAAATGCACAGGACTTTCACACTGCAAATCATGGCCAAAGCAAAGCTTCCAATTCACCCTGAGATCAGCTGCATCCTCCACCCACCTCTCCCAACTGGGGCATATCTGAAGAGCCCTTTACCCAAAGCACCCCAGTCCATCAGCAAGGCAGCCTCTGTTTTTCATTCTCTTGCATTTGAATCATGTTTTCTGCAATTATACAATATTTATTCCCTTCTCATCACAATAATAATAATAAAGTAACTGTGAAGTTTATACCGAGTTATAGTGAGCTTATTTCACCAAAGGTTGCAGTTATTTTCTTTCAGAGTCAGACTGGGGACATAAGCACTAACTACACAGCTCTTGTACTGGCAGTTTGCTTACAGGTGTTTATCACTTTAAGATACTATTTTAAATATAGTGGCTAGAATGTGTTGATTAAAATCCACTTGAAATTAACATCAAAACAACAATAAACTGAGGCTCAAAATCAAGGTCAAGCCTGTACAGATGGGTAAAACCTTCTCCAGCTGTTTCTTGCTTCTAAAACACAATTAACAAAAGGAGATTCCCTTCTCTCCCTCACTTTATGAGAACCCACTGAAAATATAAAATCTACCTGTTCTTCTTGTAAAAGCATTTCATTCCCTTCTGCAAAACAAGATAAATGATGTAATACTATGTTTTGTTTACCAGGAAACTTAAGTTCTATGATGGGACTAATATGTTGTCACGAATCAATGAGCAAGTTACGTCCAGCAAATTAAAACATTCAATCAATTTATGCACAGGATCCAGTATTTTTTTTCCTGTAAGATCTCAGCAATTAATGTGCCTACACACAATGGTTACCAAGCCACAGTTTGTATAGGTTTCTGAAAAGTTGTCTCAATAAAATTTTCTGTTAAATTAAAGTTCATTTTGTGTCACAGAAACATTAATTCTTGCTTTTTTCTAAGTATCATAAACACAAATTCAATGTTAACAAGCTTTTTAAAAATCAGCACTTTTACCCTAGCTGATGTGATAAAAAAGTTTTCATATTTTCATATAAAAAATTCTTTCAGCTTTAAAATATTCTTTAATCACATAGGTTGGTATTTTCACACATATTTCAATTTAAAAAAAGTCTATCCAATCAATTATCTTCTAAAAACATTAGTAAGTTTGGAAGTTGAATGTCATATGACTAAATAAAAGGCTCATTGCACTGACAGGAGAGGATGAAAGAGGTAAATGTGAGCATTAGCAGAAAAAAAGCTGCATATTCTGGACCTCATGCAAGCACCCCACACACATATGCACATACATATACTCAAACACAAATTTGGACTAGAACTTGCCAAAATCCCAGCTCCAGGCAAACCATCCAGGCCTGGAAGGCTGTTCCCTTTCACATAAAAATAGTAATAATGAATAAAAATACTTGGAAGTCCTCCAATGTCTCATACAGCATAATTTCTGTTTCTCGCCCCCATGTATACCCACAGGCTTGCTCCTGCTCTATGGTCCCTGTTCTCCCTGGTTTCTCACCAAGGTAATATATTTGCACCACTGTGAATGAGAAGCAACATTCTGAATTATAAGTGGAAAGAAAATCTGTGTTCTTCAAGTCTTCTTACCTTTTCTCAGGGTGCTACATTTCATCACTCAAACAAAGATCCCATTCAGGATAGCTATATCATCCCACACATTGGACATGAGGCTTGGAGTTAGGTCATTTTTTTTGCCCCCCCTGTTCCCCTCATTGCCTTCTGTGACCTTAGACAATTAATTCAGTGTCTGGTACCTCAGTTTCTCCTTGTGTTAAACCCTGGAGGAAACATTTCCATGTCGGTGGCCTCTGAGATCAGACTAGTTTAGACAAAGTAGAAATCCAGTACATAAATCCTAAAATGCAACTCAACAGGGTCAATTTTCTTCTAATCTTGGAGGCACCTAAATAATCCAGTTGCACCTCTGCATGACCTGGAAGCTCCTGAAGTGAGTGGAGGTCTGTCTTACACACCCTCCAAACAGAAGAGATGCATTCCTGTTTCCTACCTCAGCTTGACCAAGATTCAGACCCCATCCCTGTACACTTCTTGACAAGGACATTCTCCTGGGTGGGATAGAAAACTTGTGTTGGTAACCTCCAAGGCAGAGGAGAACACTGGGCACCAACTAACATTTTTTGAGGCAAATGCCCTAGCAGCCATTACATCTCACATTTGTACTTCAAAAGAAAGAAGGCCTTCTGCTTATGTGTTTGGGGGTTTTTTTAAAGGAGACACTAAGAAGAGGACCAGATACCTATTTGCAGCCATGAGTAAGACTTCTTCGTGTTACAGCAAGACAGGATTTCAGGCTACTCTTCCCTTCCATGTCTCTTGTTGCATATCTTCTGTGCCCACTGATGAGCTAGAGATTTCATTCTCAGGTATTTCAAAGAATCACAGAATTAAAGAATCACAGAACCATTTAGGTTGGAAAAGATCTTTAAGATCATAAAGTCCAACTGTAAACCTAGGTGGTGGCTTAACCACTTTACTGGGCAGTCTGTTCCAGTGCTTTACAACCCCTGCTGTGAAGGTATTTTTTCTCATGTATGATCTAAACCTCCCCTGGTGCAATGGAGGCCATTTTTTCTGGTCCTATCACTTATTAATGGGGAGAAGAGACTGACCCCCACCTCGCTACAACTTCCATTCAGGTAGTTATAGAGAGCGATAAGGTCTCCCCTGAGCCTCCTTTTCCCCAAACTAAACAACTCCAGTTCCCAAAGCCAGCCCTCAGGTCTTGTTCTCCAGGCCCTTCACCTCTTCTTTGGACATGCTCCATCACCTCTGTGTCTCTCTTGTAATCAGGGGCCCAAAACTGAACACCATATTCCAGCTGTGGCCTCACCAATGCCTGAGTGTGAAGTTCGTGATTGAACTTGAGTGTGAATAAGTGATTGTTTGTCTACCACCTAACTCTAGTGATAAGATCCCGCTGCCTCAGTTTTATCTATACAGCTGTAACAGTCACAGTCATCAATACAACCGTGATTTCTAACTGAGCTAGTGTTTTGGCTTGTGATGATGCCATGCTGGTTGATCTAATGTCTTAAAATATGATCATTTCCTCAGCTGCATGTTGAACACAGCATAGTGCCTGAATGGCAAAAGTCCAGCACACAATTTTAAAAGACACAATAAAGCTCTGAACTAAAGATAAATTAGAATACCTTACAAAAGTGTCTTCAAGTTTGACTTATACGATCTCCATAGCTATAAGATAGTTTTCACTACTCTTCTATGACTTCAGTTCTATGCCTGCAATTAGCTATTAAAATTAAGGGTAAATTAGTATACATACTAATGTCTCATGCTAGACAGAGTCTCTAGTTCTTTGTCTTGTTTCCAGATGTGCAGGTACTAACCAGATTGCCTTGTGTAGCTGAAATGGGGAATGAAGCTAGCTGCATTCTTCAACTACAGGTACCACAGAGATCCATGTGAAAACATAACATAAATTACTACAGATGTGTTATAGTCTCAGAGTTCTGGAATAAATCTTCATGTTTAAAATAGAATTACCCATTCTTCAAACAACATTCATTGAAAAATTATTCTCATCTAAGCAGGTACAAACGAACTATTAGTAAGGCTTCTGTAAGAAAAACAAAAAGAAGAAAGTGTGAGAATAAACTTACTGCAATAAAGCACATGTGCTGCTCTGTCTTTGAAAATCTTCTGTGAACATGAGACATATTCTCTTTAGATGCTTACATAAAGAAATATTGAGTGCTGTCCATGATTCTATTTAACTACCATTAAAAAGCCATTATTCAATAACACAAACAGCTTAGTTTCACCTCCTCTAAGGTTGACATTGTTCTTTATGGGTTGTTTTTTAAGTCTGAAAAGAGGACAAGACACAGCTATACTGTGTGTCTGCTGGACAGGAGGTGCCATTGTGGCTACAAGAGTTTTATTTATCCTTAACCCTAAGAAGCAGTCCTTTAACCAACAGCCTTCTCTACTGCCTTTCCACTGGAAATTTAGCACTATACTCTGCTCTATTCCCAAAACGGTTTTTAATGCCTGTTTCTCATTACAGAGCAAAAGCTTCTTCTCAGTTGGTCATGTTCCAGTGCAAAAAAGTAACGGCACTTACCAGGAACTTATACTGCAATCTTTTGATGCTCAGAGAAGATCCACTAGTACTGGCAAGTCTTTATGGCAGCTTGCTGGTGTTGCTTAGATGAATGACTCATTTCTGAAAGAGTCAAGTGGGAAAAGAAGAAAAAAAGCAAGCTGCACATTAGGAAAGAAAAGAGGTTTTGTCACTGGCCGTAGTCATCTAATCTAATTTTCAATATATGTATACAGTAATAGGTCTAACATGATTAGAAAAGTGTATAAGGACACAATTCCTGAGCAGTTTTAAACACACACACACTCCCTCTCACACACACACAAAGAGCTGGCAGTCACAATCTGTTATTATCAGAGTGAATAGCATTAATCATTTTTAATGGTCAATCTGCTAAACAGGAGTTCTAACTGATTTCTGGTGTAAAAGAAAATAAACATCATGCATACAAATCTTATTTCCAAAAAACTGAATCACTTTTGTCAGGTATTTAACTTAAACCAGCAAAACAGACCATCAAGAAGGCAGCATTTAAATGGATGCCTGCAGCGATGGCCAGTCAATGGCCTCTTTATTTGTTAAAGATGGATTATTTTAAATAAATTACAGAGCACTTTCACTGAATAAACAGAGTCGCAGTGGCTGTGGCATGCTATACATGCTTAATTGAGCCACAGAAATCCTAAATGACTACTGAGCTGTGTAATCGCCTTTGATTTTGCTGATAGGACCTGATTCTTTAGGCAAAAACCAAGCCATTGAGGGCTGAAAAGCAACACTACCTTGAGGAAAATAGAAAGTTTAATCTGGAATATATACTTATAATATTTCGGAAACCACAGGGATGGAGTGTTCCAATAACTGAACACAAGGCAGCTTCAGAAGTGAACGATCTGCATGTCATTTTTATTTGAGCTTGATATGTTAAATGTCCCAAATGTTTATGTTGTATAAGCCCACTTAAACATTGCAAAGTGCAACAGATTCATTGGCAAAATAAAAAGTATAGCTTTTTTAGTCTTGCTTGCTGTCTTTTTGCACTGATACAGTGCATAATGCGTGCACATGTACCCAGGGGTTTTCTTAAGTAATCCTGTAATTTGACCGCTTTTGGGGAACCTGTTAATGTGATTTATTTTGAGTATTACCTATGGCTTCTATAGGCTGAAGTAAAACATTAGGTTACAAACCAAGAAGAGATACTTTAACCCTTACTGATCACAGTATTCATTTTGAGAATGTATTATTAACTCTTTCAGTTCCAGCCTTCATGTTATTTAGCCACCAAAAAATCCTATCCAAAATAAATCTACACTTGGTACACAAAAGTTAAAGGATCAGACCCTTCCCTTGACATAAATGAATCCTAAGCTAATGACATATGGAATTAATTTTGACAGAAGGTATGACCTTAAATAATATTACTTCCATTTGTCAATATCTCTGAAAAATGGTTTGACATTGAGAAGCAGTTTGAAAACAGCCTTGAATAGCAGCAATTAAAAGAGAGATTGATACTGTTAGGCACCTTAATAATGACTGTGTACCTGGATTTTCTCTAAAGAGTTTCAACACCTATGGCTTTCCTCACTAGGCAAGTGCAATAATGCTTAGCTGTGAAATTCTTCTCTCTCTAATGGAGCACAATGAGCTGCATTTGCAGGTTCCACAATTACACTGTACATTTGAAAAAAGATACATGAGTTTAACCATGTTGGAAAAGCAAGTGTCTGCCAACATCCAGTTATAACCGATAAGCATAAAAAATGGAAACTTTATTCATACAAAATGACCTTAGAAAGTGAAAATATGTAATATTGGATATTCTAAAGGACTCTGATAAATGCTATGCAGTTTTTGAAATTAAGACCAGGCTGCTTCAAAGTGTCATGAATTGACAACCAAGGATGCTCATCAAGCTGAAAAACTTGGGCCAAAACAGTTAGTTGTTCCTGTGTGATTGCAGAAACAGGAAGAGACAGCAGAGGAATTTTAAGATGTTCTCGGTGCAGTTTTCATTATTTGCTTGATTTTTTTTCATAGTACATGAGAGATCCCACTGTCATGACTGTCAGCCCTTCCTGGAGGGAAATGACCTGGAGTTTTGCCTGCCTCCTGGGCCAGAGCAACACAGAAGGGATGACATAGGGAGCAAGCACAGCTGCCACAGCTCTGTTTAGTATCCTGGCACTGTTTTCTCAGGGAAAGGAGAAAACACTTAATGTTCCTCCCCAGTGATTTTTTTTAGTATAATTAATGAGAAAAGAAATCTGGAACTTATAGCTGTGTTGACTTGTGAACATAACAATAGGGAAAATCCCCCAAATATATGAGAGAGCTTTGCAAGAAATTTACAGAAGGCTCTGCATGCTATTTTCGGGCTATTCATACCAAATCAGAGCATAATTATATTTGTGTTTTCATTGGCAGTACACTTTTTTCCTTTAGCCACAGAGACACATTCTCAGGAGGCCACCAATCATGCAAAAACCATGTGGTAAAGGCGGGTGTAAAATTCAAATAGCCTGGTGCCATGCAGTCATTCTCTGCTTCACCCTAGGGATTGCAGAGCAACGTGGCAGCAGGTGTGACCAAGTCTGTGCACTTTTTGTACTACTGGCCCTATGGGAATAATATTTGTGCCCATGAACCCTAGAGTTGAACTAGACACTCTTCTGTTTCCTTGGTGGCCTAAAAGTAGAACATCATGTAAGTAATTTGGGCTGGCTTCCCACAGGTCCTTTTAAAACCTTTTTTTTTTTTTTTCTGATACATATGCTACCCAGTAACCCTTTTGACAGGGAATGCTGCTAACACACATCTGGCTGGATTCAAATATGCAAGTGTTTTTTATGGTTCCCTTTGACCAGTAAGCACAGTATCTTATAGGGACATGCATTAAGAGGATCCCTCTGGTCTCTCCAGAAGCTAGAAGAGCTCAAGTAATGAAGACACTGCCAACAAAACTGGTCCAGAAAAATCTGCAGAAACAGGAGAGGACCTATTGTATCTCACATAAGTCTAGAGAGACCTAAGGGCAATACAAAACAGAGACCTGAAAATGCACCATGTGTAAGGAGAAATATGATATAATTGGTTAACTGAGACTCACCTAAATCAGGAAACAGGCTTGAACATTAAAATTCTAAGACACAGTTAATAGAAAAGACTCAATAGGACACAAGGGAAACAGCTATATGGGTGCGGAAGTACGTTAAGTCCAGGAAAAGCAATGCTATAGCCAATTTGACTGATGCAGAAAAAGCAACTGACACAGTGAGAATCATAAGAAACTTACAGCCCTGCAGGGACTGGTGACAGAAATCACAGAATGATTCTGCAGAAAGCAGTCTGTAGCAAGCTGAAATAAGGGTTCAAAAGGTCATTGGGTATCAACTATCTTTTAAGTGAAGGAACATTTGTGGAGCTGCTGCAGAACTTGGAGTTTCCTAGAACCTGGAGATAGCCCACATGTTGTCTCTGTTTAAAAAGTGGAAGAGTCATGAACCAAAAAGTAAAGATGCCATTATTACAAGTACTAAGCATAAAAGCAAGTGGGACAAATTCATCCCTTCCTGGCATGAGCAAAGGTTCTCCTAAGTACATAATATTTCCAGTAAATCCTCATCCATGTCTAGATTTTGGTGCTACAGGATGAAGAATCCAACCCTGTGAGAGAATGCACTGCACCTTCCACAAATGAAATCCTAGAACAAATATTGTAAGAGTGGTAGTGAATGGAGTTAAATCCAGTTGGTGGCCAGTCACAAGTGCTATTCTCTAGGGCTCAGTTCTGGGGCTACTCCTGTGTAACATCTTTATCAATGACCTTGACAAGGAGATTGAGAGCACCCTCAGTAAGTTTGCAGATGACACAAATTTAGGTGGGAGTGTTGACAAGTTTGAGAGTAGGAAGGCTCTCCAGAGGGACCTGGACAGGCTGAATTGATGGGCTGAGGTCAGTCATATGGGCTTCAACAAGGCCAAGTGCCGAGTCTGCGCTTGGGCCACAACAACTGCCTGCAATGTTACAGGCTTGGGGAAGAGTGGTGTGAAAGTTGCTTGGCAGAAAGGGACAGCAGTGTGCTCAGGTGGCCAAAAAGGCCAACAGCATCCTGGCTTGTATCAGAAATAGTGCAGCCATCAGGACTAGAGAAGTGATTGTCCTACTGTACTCAGTCCTGGTGAGGCCACACTTTGAGTACTGCGTTAAATTCTGGGCACTGCAGTATAAAAAAGATATCATGGTGTTCAAGCAGGTCTATAGAAGAGCTACAAAGCTGGTGAATGGTCTTGAGAATAAGTCCTATGAGAAGCAGCTGAGGGAGCTGGTGGTGTTCAGTCTGAAGAAAAGGAGGCTGAGGGGGAGACCTTATTGCTCTCTACAACTACCTGAAAGGAGGTTGTAGACAGGCGAGTGTTGTTTTTTTCTCACAAGTCACAACTGATTGGACAAGAGGAAGAGACATCAAGTTAAACCAGGGGAGGTTTAAGTTAGACATTAGGAAAAATTTTTATATTGAAAGGCTTATCAAAGACTGGAATAGTCTTTGATAAGTCACTTTGATTAGTCAGTAGCACTTCAGTGCTACCTTCAGTAGCACTTACAATAGGGAGGTCAAGCTCTTTACTTCGCAATTGCAGAAGATAATCACATTTTTAAAAGTAAACAAAGGTATTTTCACTGTTTCAAATAGCAGCACCTGCCTTCATACATTTTCTGCCAAAATCCTTCCTGTATGCTGACACACAGAGCTCCGTGTGTGCTTTTCTGTTTGAGACAATCTTGCAACAGTTTTTCTTTGCTATCAAAATTAAATCAAAGAAACCACCACAAAACAACTACACCCAAACTAGGCATTTAAAGAAAGCCTTCTAGACACAGATTTCTCCATCTCCTGCTAAGGTTATCTTGTGAGCAACAACTACAGCTATTTTTAATTCTTCTCATTTTTTAATGGGTCATAAATCGAACTTACCTTTGATTGTCACTTGCTGTCACATGTATTATTTATCTCGAAGCAATAAAGCAGCCTGCAGGTATAAATAGATTAATAATTAGTGTAGAACCCTTTCCCTCCATCTAGGCTGCAGGTAACATCCTGTTTCAACCTTCAGCAATGCAAATAAGCTGATGTTGGCAGTATATCATGAACTGCTCACCAGTCATTTCCTTAATGACTTGCTAATTTTCCTTTCCATATCCTCCACATGACACACTGGAACCTCATATGCTTGTGCAGACCAGTGCAAATAACAATGCAGCACATGTAGATAGCTCTATGACTTGTTTTTATGACAGCTCTTGTTTTTCTGTTTCCCCTTAGGAATATGCTTCCAGTTTTTTAATGTAATCTGTGAAGGTGACATAAATTTAATTATCTGGATACTTAATTTCTCTATTTACTGTTCCTTCTGCTAATCTTCTGCTGCCTGAACTTCGCGTTTTATGTCATAAAAAGGGAGATGAATGTTTTAATTTCTGTTCACCATTTCATTCGTGTTCACTTGATTTACTCAAGTTAATGCTATACAGCTCTGAACCTAATCCTTTTTACTTTTTTTTTAATTTTTTATTAAAAATGAAAGAACGTGTATCCTTGAATTTACCCGCAGATCATTGTTTAATACATGCAGAATACAATGTAATCTTTCTTGGATTTGAATACTACTTTCAATGAGTTTTAGAAGCATTAATAGCTGAAAAGTACCATTGTATCCCAGGGTATGGTAATCTCCTTAAACCTCCAGAAATAACAAGAACATTGTTTTTCTTTTGTATCATAACACTGGGATATACTAGACTAATAGAGTAGGAGTCTCATTCTGGAAATCATATTTTCCTATCTATTGACTGAAATAACTATGCTGTGAAACCACAGACCTAGAAATTCAAGTATATTTTGACTCAGTAATACTATATGCTCTAGATAGAAAGTACTTAAGGCTGTCCTCATGGGGTGTGTACCTACGAAGGGATTGCCTAGGAGTCACTGCTTTGTTGACAGCATACTTGCTAATGGCACAGCCTCAGGTTTCAGAAAATGGAAGAAAGCTGCTGTCTTACCAGGTCCAGACTGCACAACAGCTCAGGACACTTTCAGTGTGCAGAGCCCTGAAATGTAGCTGTCAGCTGCATGGGGCCTCTAATATGTAAATCTCATACTTTAGAGTTTCATACCTACAGAGTGCTTTTTCTTGGCCTGGTGACCAAACTGAAGAATTTCAGTAATTATTAAAAAGTCAACCTATGAGATTTTTTGCAATACTTAGTAAAGCAAATGTTTTGGGTTTTTGGTTTTGTTTCATTTTTTAATTTTAAAATAAAACCTGTGTGCTTGATCTCCCTTCCTGTATCCAATGTCTGATATGTTCACCTGGTAAAGAAGAAGAAATTCAGATTCAAACCTTTATTCTTTAAAGGCTCATAAGAAGTCTAGCCAGTTGAACTATATGGTATCCCACATTTATATCTGCCTAGCATTAGGCACTGCTTTTCAGTTTTCACTGACACTTACTGGCATTGGGTTAGCAATGGGTTACAACCCGTACTACATTGTACCTGAGCTGGGTCTCATTTTGCTCGCCTAATTCCAGGGTTAGCAAGAGCAGACTCAGTTCACATGACAACTGTAATGTTTTCTCATATAATCTAATTCACAGCAGTACTATCAGAGGAAATACATTGACATTATAGGTATAGTAGCAAAGCTGCAGCAAACATGCTAGTGGGGCATGGGGCCTTGCAAATGCAGTGGACACAGAGATTCGTCCAGATGGACTTCAGTCAGTAACAGCAACTTAGTGACTAAGACAATAAGTTTCCTTGCTGTTGGACGAAACTAGAAATAGGAAACAAAGTCTGTGTCAAAACCGGAGAGGCAAATCATTGCAGCTACAATACAAACAGTAAATAAAAGCTCAGGGTGAGAATGAGTTCAAAATACAAATTTCAAAAAGGAGAGGAATGGGGTTTTTTCGGTTTGTTGTTTGGTTTGTTTGTTTGTTTTTTTTTTAATTCAGAGTTTTAAAAACATAACCATCTAATGTATGAAATATATTACTGAATTTCCCTATGCTACTCAGATCACCCAACCATCTATTACAAGTCAGTATTTACTACTTAGTGTGTTTTTAAAGAAAACCTGCCAGCAAAGCAAACCATATTCTGGTGTGTGTTCAACTGCCTTTGTAGTTTAGGACACGAGGCACTCCTTTTTTTGGTTATTTTTTTGGAGGTAACCTAAGGAGATGGAGCATAGCCAGAGAAACAGCTAAGAGAATGGACAAGAAACATAAGAGAAAAAGAAAGAGTTGGCAAAGACAAAACACAAGGGAAAAGAGTTGGTGAACAATAAATGAGAGCCAGAAATACAACAAAGATTTGGAAAAAATGTTTATTTTATTTCAAATTAATAGCAAGAAAGAACCTATAACTGTGGTACAAATTGCTCAGTGCCCCAAGCAGTGCCAATATTATGGCATTCATTATACTTGCAGGTGTATTATTTCTAGCTCCCTAGATAAAAAAAAATGCTTTCCATGTATTCTTTTGTATTTTAAAATGTATTTTTTCACTGCTGTAGTGCCAAAGGTTTTTATTCTTCCAAACTCAATAATAACTAATCATTTTCCTGGCTAGAGACTGGGAGTATGGTTATTATTTTGTGCAGGTAATTCTTCCATCTTTATTAAAGAACCACTCTAAAATTGTGATCCATCTGCATTTCAAGTTATTTCCCAAACGTTTATTTTCCCCTGTGAGAAAGGTTTTTCTATTAAACCTCATTCTTGTTCCTAATTCTGAACCTGGTTTCCTGCTATTGGGACAAAAAGTTTCTTATGATCAATATTATCCACCTTCTTCTCAAAGAAAATTGAAAATATAAATTAGTACATCAAAGTGAAATCTAACTTACCAACATCTTTCCCCAACCACCTGAAACCACTGCAAACAGGCTGCTGTTGACTGACTTCTCTTGTGGCTGCTCGACAGCAGCTGTGGTGTGGGTTTAGACAGGGATAATAGTGTTCAAAAATAGGAGGGAACGCCTCCAAACAAGCCCTCTTGGTACTTCTCATCCCTGCACTTTCCTCCTCACATCCACTGATAGAAAATCAAATGAGCATGGCTTGACTACAGTTCAAGAGCCGTCCAGTGGCTTCGCAAAGCTCAACAAAGAAAATTAACTAACTCCAAATCTAGTCTGAAGATACTTGTCTTGTCTCCATGGCTGCCCTCATGCAAAGGGGAAACCCCTCTGACCACCCTGGGGCACACCAAGATCCTACATCACATTCAGGAGTTCTGTTCTGCCTGCTTTGCACCTCCACATGAGGACTCCACCACACAGGCACAGTGACTTTGGGTTCAATGTGGAGGCAGTTGACTGCCTAAAGACTTGCCTGTTGCTAAGGCAGCCATAACAAAATCATGTGAATTCTACAGAAACCAGGTCAGATCAGCTCTGCAGACCCTAACACAAGAAGGACATGGACCTGTTGGAGCAAATCCAAAAGAAGGCCACAAAGATGATCGGAGGGCTGGAACACTTATCCTGTGAGGACAGACTGAGAGAGTTGGGGTGGTTCAGCCTGGAGAAGGCTCCAGGGAGACCTGATAGCAGCTTTCCAGTATCTGAAGGGGGCATACAAGAAAGCTCTGGGGACAGGCTTTTCACATGGGCTTGTAGTGATAGGATGAGGCATAGTGGCTTCAAACTGGATGAGGGTGGATTTAGATTAGAAATTAGGAAGAAGTTTTTCACTATGAGGGTGATGAGACACCAGAATAGGTTGTCCAGGGAAGTTGTAGATGCCCCTACACAATGTGTTCAAGACCAGGTTGAATGGGGCTTCGAGCAACCTGGTCTAGTGGGAGGTGTCCCTGCCCATGGCAGAGGCGTTGGAATTAGATGATCTTTAAGGTCCCTTCCAACCCAAACCATTCTATGATTCTATGATAATCTAGTCAAAGTTGCTAAAAGATAATGGGAACTATAGTCCATAGTGTTAACAGTTTACTTGTTAAATGCAGAGTACCAAGCAGACATCTACCTCTTGAGAAAGTCTTGATTTTTATTTTAATTACCGTACTATCCTTAAATTACTGGATCTACCAGATACAGACCAAGGAGTCTTTTCTGAGCTAGTGGTGAAGTTCCCCAGCTTTGATAAAAGACTAAATAAGACCAACTCCTGAGTCTTCCTTGGGTTTAACTTCTTTAAGTCAGATGTTTAAGGTGGTGGTGATTAATAAGAGACTACTCCTTCCCATATCATGGTTTAATTCAACAGACCAAAAACAAAACAAATCAAAATGTTACTGCTTTATGCTTTCCTTAGCATTTGAGAGCACACTGTCATCATAATACAGAGAAGTCCAGACTCATTCATCCTCTTTTGAAAAGAAATGCTTTAGACAACACCCCAAGGGAAAAGAGCTTGTAATAAACTTCCTTTACCTTTTCTAGGAAAGAAGAACATATCTTCCATCATATGATCTACTCTCGCAGTCATGTCCAAGAGAGATTTTCTCCAGCCTCTTTCCTGCAAAAGTGTAAGAGTAATTAAGGCATTTATGAAGCAAACTAACTACATAATGAAATTTGGTGCTATGCTTTGACATATTGTAATATGCACATTACAAGAGAAACTACAATTATTTCATTGATGTGTTTTATGCTCAGATGGTCTTGGGGCTCAATGCTCTCTCCACTTTGACAGTGCTACACTTACCCAACTACTAAATTCAAAAAATTTTTCCCACTTTGCACGGATGTGGTACGCTGAGAGACACTGTAAAATTTAAATGCAGCTTCCTCTAGCTATATATGAATGAGCATAATCATGTCTAAACATCAGTCTTGCACCTTGTCTCCATTCACCCATATACTTACTCCAGTTGCTCAGGAGACAGAGTTGTCTGTCTTGCTACAGTATTTTCTTATTAAGATATTTCTTATCTTCTTAATCTTATTACAGTATTTTCTACTCCCAGGACACTAGAGGGGTAGATGGCAATTCCACCCCTTTTTTGTGTACCAGCAATAATTCTGTGGTTGATACAGCCATTACTGAAGTAGTAAAATAGTATCAGGAATAGAGATTAAAAAAACCCTGAATTTCCATTATATGAGAAACTGACATTTCAAAAAATTTTCAACCATAATGAAAAGCCAAACTTCAAAAAATTTCTATCAATTACATCCTGTCAATTTGGCCAGCTAAAGCCTTTGTTTCAAATTAACTGATGTTACATTCAGTGATAGACTTCAAACAGAATTTTGTATTGTAGAACAACCT